>BQKZ01003756.1:19744-44180 GCA_036244855.1 Temnopleurus reevesii
TTTCTCCCCAACATTTGCCCAATTTTAGGAATTATGTACTACACATGTGGTAAAATTTTGTCATAATATACCCAATTTTCGTTTGCCCAAATCATGAGGGTTCGTATGTGTCCACTGGGTAATGAAATTACCCAACTTTTACCCAATATTTTTAAGAGTGTATGCACACAAAAGAGAGTGAAGTCCCTAGTGATTCAATGAACAGGTGTGACAAATGATCGAGATTTCTTTGCAGAGAAAAAAGGGATTACATTTCTTTTGTGTGCATATTATTTTTAATGTTTGAAAGGAAGTTATACTTTGTCCACTTTATTTGTCCCTTTAGCTCACAAGAACATTCCATGCAATTGTCGAAGACAAATTCTATTTGTTCATGCATTATTGAAATTCACTTTGATAATGTCACATTCTACATTTTTCTAACCAGGAGAGAAAAAACACGATATGAACTATTTCCGTAAACGTCCCTTCTTTGGAGAGAAAAAAATTATAATTAGATAAAAATGCATAGAGAAGATGTAGCGTGCACATTCGCCTGTTGATGAGGTGCTAGTTTGTTGTGTTGTTATTGTTTTTGCTGTTAATGTTCGTTTTGTCATTTTTGTTGCTATTTCATAATAATAGTTCACCATCCTAATAAACCAGTTTACTAATAATTCAAATGTACGCACGTTTATTGCCAAAGAACGGAGTTACGTGGTATTCCTGAAACCCGGAATGGATTACTTTGAATTCAACTTGCTTACATTACTCGTTGCTATGTGAAATAATGTCCAAATATAGAATGATAATTATTATCATAAAATAATATATGTGGGACTCATAAAAGGTGCAAATTTGATTCGTACTCCATGTACAAAAGTATTTTTTCACAACCCGAAAGCTTTCCCGAGCCTTGCCCAGTTTACAGTTAATCTATGCAAACTGGATGCCAAGTATTGTAATTCAATTGTTAATAATTGGTTTAAGAAACATCTTGTTACTACGTTCGTTTAAAAGAAACATGCATAGATTTGGATCATTCTTTGTCATCTTCATGCTATATCCATACCCTGAAGATTACCATTCCTTCATGCAGGAATTCATGCATTTTGCGCATCCTCTTTTACCTGCAATATTGTCGTCATAACAATTGATGATGTCGTGGCTTCTGTCGTTGTATTATCCTGATAAATTTGGTAAATGAACATTGGAAAGATTGTTTTATCAGTGGTACGAAACCCTTTCAATATCTCATGCATGATGTCATATGCTTATCATCATTGTTAATAGTGTTGATTAAGTGCCGAGAATGAAATATTTCCCGATTGTCTAAGGTAATTTAGTTTACAAATATCCATGGGAAAATATAAATATACAAACGTTGTGTCTCGTAAAAAGAAAAAAAACAAAAATGAATACTAGCGCAAAGCTCTAAATCAATTAAATTGTCAAAAAATAAATCTTTTAAACATATATACCAGTAACATTGAGTTAGCATTTAAGATTGATTATTTATCTTTAAAAAATCACTTTTTTTCTAAATATAATACCATCTTTGCTTTTTTTTTTAATTTTTATGAGTTTGACCATAAACCCTCCGTCATCTGTGACTAACATGCATGGGGGCGGAACAATATGGCATATAACAAATAGATTCGGACAAATTTGGTACACACTAAGGAAAAAAGGTGCAACTTTGCACATTTAAGTGTGCAATGTAATGCAACACTGAGACCGCCTTCCAATATTGCAAATGTGGCAGTTGAAGGGTTCGTATCCTCGACAGGTTAGTTCCTGCCTGTGGGTTCGAAGCCTGGTCGCATACCGTCTTTCGGATGGAGACGTAAAGATGGTGATCCTCTTTCTCTCTTCTTCTTCTGGCGTAAATATTCAAAATTGAATGATACACGCCTCTAAACTACATCCTTTCCTTTCCATGAAGGATCGCTGAGCTGATAGCTGCTTTCGACCGATTTGTAAGACATCAAGCATAGACTCCGAACCTTCAAACGGGAAATATGTCGAATTATTCACTCGTGGCTAACAACATTTATGATATAATAATGGTCCTCACTCAATGAGAGCCGACAGACAGCTCAGTGGGTAAATCGTCTGCATGGTCTGCCTTGGAATGATGTGATCCTTCATGGCGCGGGTTCGAACCCCAAAGCTGCTGCTACATTAAGCTATTTTTTTTTTTTAATTTTGCACACTGAGGGTGCTCCAGTATTACAAGGTCCAATACTGCACCTTTTTTCTAGGTATGTATATACATTCCAAGAATTACATGCTTTCACAAACATTGCCATTTGGATCAGTCCATCGCTAGTATATGGAACATAACACTTTTTTGCAAGGAAATGTGCAATATTCCTACTAAATGGGCGGATCCAAGAAGTTGTCTGTAAAGGAACATGTAGGAAATTCTTTTCTTCGTCGCTGGATTAAGGTGCAATAAAAAAAATTACAGTGGTTATTTTGTTTAATCTGCCTTTCAGTTAGAGGGTGCGAGACATTCTTTACCCATGACTAATCTACTCGTTTAAATTGAAAGTTATTGGATGACGCATTTGATGTAATTTCCATAAATATATTTCAAATCAAGTTCATTGCCTTGAAAAATGATGAAACTTCTATTACGGTTTCCAGATTAGTTTAGCACATTTAATAGTTCTTCAGCATATCGTATTTTCCATTATTAAAGGGAAAGTTTCACCAGACATTGATATACTGTCAGTGAATGTAAAAAGAAATAACATAAATGAACAAACTGTGAAAATTTAAGCAAAATCCGTACAAAAACAACATGAGTTTTCAAATTCTCAAAGACAAAACGATCCTTGCAGCCAAATGGAATCCATGTGATCGACAAATTTGGCATATTAGCGGACAAACCCTTTTTCACTTTAAATATTCTTTTTACTGGATTGATATTAAAATGAAGAATGACGGTTCGACATGATTCCCCACACGCATGCAGAGTTCATAAAGGCATGCTAAAAACAATATCTCGCCCACTTTTTTTAAAGAGGAAGGAAAAGTGAAATTTGGTATACAGAAGGAATGGGAAGTTGTCCAACATGAAGTCACAAACTCCGTCAAAGTTGCCGATTGCACGGATCCCCATCAGCGGCAGGGATCACAAAATCATCGAAAATTCTAGAATTCATATAACTTTTGAACAGAGTGGCCGGCTTTGCTAAAATTTAATGTTCAGTTTGTTCATGTAATCTTTCTTCACTCAAAGATCGAGAGCGCTATAAATCCAGGAATTGGTTCCCCTTTAAAATAAGATTCGTTTAAAAGTCATAAATACTTTTAGAAATTGAAACATCATACAAATGACGAATTCATTCGTTTAAATTGAGAATTATTGGGTGATGCATTAGGTGCAATTTCCAGAAATACAGCCTTCCCTAAATCACTTTCATACTTGGAAAAATAATGAAACTTGAGCAAGTTCATGTGGTGTTTAGATTTCAGGAGGCATTTGCACAAAATGGTCTTAGCTATCCTTTTCTTGCTAAGAAGTCTTAAAGTCATGTTCCACCCTCCAAACATAGACGCTTAAGTTGATAATATATCTATGCTAAGAGGATGGTACAAGAAGTTAAGGCGTCTTAGCAAGGCCCCAGGACATTTTCTCAGTGCAGACGAGATGCAGACATAGGAGTTAGTAAATTTGTTTTCTTCTCTGCTGATATAGTTTCGTCTTTTTATTTACTGGGTCCTTTTCTTCTTCTACCCATTTTTTTCTCCATTTTATCGTCTTCTTCCTTTCCTTATTCTTTTAGTTTTCATCTTCTTCTTCTTTATAATTCCCCTCTTCCCCGCAAGGACCTTCGTCTTCTCTTACAGGAAGCATCAAATTCTTACCCTCAGAAATAAGGTGTAAATTATTATGTAACGTATACTTAGAAACATCGACTTAAAGATGCAGTTCCCAAAATGGTTCTTGAGACATGATGAGCCTAAAACAAGTTCAAAATTGGTTACAAGGACTATCTTTGGGTTTTTTTCGAAGTCTCTGCAACTTCATGTTGGGATACTGATGGTAATATAGAATAGCTCTAATCGCAAAAGAAATCATCGTGGTGTGGATAATGTTAATACTCATCACCTTTGCGTTTATAACAAACGTCTGCTATTGAACGTTCATGGCACCCTTTTGCTACAGAATTCTGTACTCTCCATTGAGCTTGTGCAGGGTTGATCTGGTTCCAGTAGTGAACAGACAAGTACAGAGCGAGGACTCTTCACCGACGTTGATTGCGTTCGGGTCTAGCGTTCGACGTCCGCAAGCGTCGGCTAAGCGTCTTACTCCATATTGCTACACTCACAAAGTATCCTTCGAATTTCATGAATGCTTGGCAGACATTTGGATTGAGTCTAGTCTGCAAGAACAGACCCTTGGGTTTCGTTGTGCACAAACACAGAGAGTGATACAGGGTATACACTGTGTGTCTCATTGTGTGTCTCGTGCTCTGAGGATAGAGCAATGCTGTATGTGTGTGATGTAGTCACACAGCGCATGCACTGTATCATGCTCTGCATTCTCACACACCGAAAGTCTCGGGTTTGTGCTTTCAAACTAGATTGAGTCTTTGCACTTGTGCACCGAAGTGATTAATGTAGGATATGGTTTATTAAGGTGCATTATCACTTTATACAAGCGTGAACCACATTTTGATCCNTCTCAGTGCAGACGAGATGCAGACATAGGAGTTAGTAAATTTGTTTTCTTCTCTGCTGATATAGTTTCCTCTTTTTTTCCTGTGCCCTCTTCTTCTTCTACCCATATTTTCTTCTCCATTTTATCGTCTTCGACCTCCTCTTTACGTCCTTTATCTTCTTCTTCTTCTCTTCTTCTTCTTCTTCTTCTTTGTCTTCTTCTTATTTTTTTATTTTTCTTCTTCTTCTTCTTCTTCTTCTTGTTCATAATTCCCCTCTTCCTCAGGAGGACCATCTTCTTTTCTTACAGGCAGTATCAAATTCTTACCCTCAGAAAGAAGGTGTAAATTATTGTTTAACGTACTTGGTAGCATCGATTTCAAGATGCAGTTCTCAAAAGGGTTCTTGAGATATGGTGAGCCTAAAAAAAGTTAAAAATTGGTTACAAGAACGATCTAGGTTTTTTTTCAAAGTCTTTGCAACTTAATGTAGGAATACTGATGGTAGTATACACTGCAAAAACGCTGGTGTTAAATTTTACACCAGCCGGAATCAATGTTCGGTCCCCACTAGAAAAGTGTTAAAATAGCACCTGTTTGGTGTCAAATCAATAGTATATCTAAATACCGACTGGTATTTTTCAGAGCTTAAGCAACACCAGTAGTTGATTAGATATATTAAACTGATTACAAACGGGTGTTATTCTAATACATTTCTCGTGTGGACCAACATTGATTCCGACTGGTGTTAAATTTAACATCAACGTTTTTGCAGTGTAAAATAAGACAATCTCCAATCGCAAAAGCATCATCGTGGTGTGGATAATGTAAATACTCATCACCTTTGTGTTTATAACAAACGTCTGCTGTAGAACGTTCATGAAAATATTTAACCCTTTTGCTACATAATTCTGTACTCTCCATTGAGCTTGTGCAGGGTTGATCTGGTTCCAGTAGTCAATGGGTTAAGACGTACAATAAACGCAGAAGTACAGAGCGAAGACGTTTGACCGACGTTGAAGGCGTTCGGGTACAGCGTTCGACGTCCGCATGCGCTAGCGTCAGCTCACCGTCTTTCTTCCGTATTTCTGCATTAACAGAGCCTCTTTCCAAAGACAAATAAGAGTTTGATCTTTCGAATTTCATGAATGGGTGGCAGACGTTGGCTTAAAACGCGAAGGTGGATTGAGCTTTTGCACTTGTGCACCGATGTGATTAATGTAGGATATGGTTTATTAAGGTGCATTAGCACTTTATACAAGCGTGAACCACATTTTGATCTGCGTCTTAACAGGTTGGAGCACATGACTTGGTGACGAGAATGAATCTTCTCAACATAAATATGAGTCAGTAAGAAGGCAGTCACACCAACAGACTGATCCCACCCTGCTCGCACCCTGCTTTCAAACTGCATCAACACAATTGTAAATATTACTGACCTATTCCGTTTAAAATTTCATGCTTGATGACTATTATTCCGATTTCAGTTGTACAATCTAAATGATTAAACAAGACATTGATTTATAGTGCTTAGTTCGATTTCAAAGGGGAACCAACCCCTGGAATTATCGTTCTTCCATTGAATGAAGACCAGTGCCGATCGCACGGATCCCCGTAAGCGGTAGGGATCGTCATATCTCTGTGACTTTGACAATTCATAACTTTTGAATGGGTTGTCCATATATATATATTTTTTCACAGTTTGTTCATCTGATTTTCCTTCATTCAATGAACGCATGATGATTCAATGGGTTGGTTCCCCTTTAAGATTATGCAGTTTGGCAGCAGGGTGGGGTCAGCTTGAAGGTGTGTCTGCCCCATACCGCTCCTGAATTTGCGAAGTCCAGTTTGTCCTGAGCAAGTGGAAGCTGTACGGAGTCGACTCTTTTCTTAGTTATAGATATTCCCAAGAATTTCAACCTACCGTAATTTCAAAATAGTTTGCACTTGGAGCATTTCATTTACCGAAGAATGCATCACTGTACGAGTACTTTTGAATATTAGAATAGTAAGTAAAATTAAAAAAAAACTTACCGATGATGGAGGCATTGTGGTATTTGTCATGTTTTGTGCAAAAACGACAGCGATCATCGCAAGGAGGACAAGACACGTCAAAGCAGTATTCATTTTCTTAAAGTTTTCGCTTCACCAGCAACAAGAAGGATAAAAAGATGACTTTAATTCTCTTGAACTTGAGAGATTAATCCTTTATTCACAGTTTAAGTTGTGATGGGGAGATTTGAAGTTTTTATCTTGGAGGTGTTGTGCGCGGGAGTGCTGTGACTTGCGAAGTGAAAGTTGAGTCGCAGAAGAAAATGTTCGGAACATAAGAAATGTTATCGGGCGTGGCGACGCCGCGGCGGCTGTGATTGGACGAGAGCCGGTAGACATTGGACCAATCAACGCACAGCGTTGTTATCACGTGTACAGGAAGCAGCAGGGTTTTTTTTTTGTCAGGCAAGTGAGAGAGAGGGAGAGGGAGAGAGAACGATGTGGACAGGTGCTGCGAAGTCCATTCACATTGCACTGGTTCGGGAAGTTGAAAGTCATGCTCTCTCAAAAATATAAAAGTGAAATAAAATTGAAGTATAATTGAGCTTTCTTATACTTTTGCGACATGAGGTCCGATCCCTTTGGTCGGACTGAGCCCCCCCCCCCCCCCCCTTTTCCTCTCTTTCTCTCTCTCTCTCTCTCTTTCTATCCCTCCCACTCTCGTTCACACATACAGACACACCTACACACACACACACACACGCACACACACACACACACACACACACACTCTCTCTCTCTCTCTCTCCCGCAATCCTATTCCTTGACTTCTAGATTAGCTCATGACTGGGAGCAAATCCTGTTCAAATTTCGCCCATTCAATTTTTTTATAAATATTTTTTTTTGATCAAGTTTGCTCACTGGATGCACAAAGACGCTGGTCATATGGTGGGCTGACGTTCGGCATATGCTCCTTGGTTGCAAGCCGAACGTCAGTCCAACGTCTGATTAGCGTTTACTGTGCGCTATAGGGGAGCGTTTTTAATAATTAAAAAAACGCTGGGCCAACACGGCCTAAAAATGCAAAAATGTGAGTCGGTCTTTAATAGTCAGTCCACCGTCTGAACAGCGTATACTGCGCGCTCGGGAACCGTTTTAAATTTCCAAAAACGCTGGGCCAACGCAGGCTAAAGACACAAAGGTGTAAGTCGGTCTTAACCACAGAAATCGGGAAAGTGTGTATACCGACTAAAATGACTTGTTTACACAGAAATTGGAACATATGCTTCTTAATTTTCTTTTAATGTCGGTAGCCAGAATTCCATGGACTGCAATTCATTGCCTTGATACGTATATGGTAACTCGGCTCTTAATGCCCATGAATCTTCCACACTTCCTTATAAGTTTTAAAATGTAGGCCTATGCATTATAGTAATGGTCAGGAAGCAGAAATTGATGTGAAACGAGCTGACGTACTCACAAGTTGCTTTACATGAATAATTATAACACAATTTACAGAATCATTAAAAGATTTTCGCACATAATTATTCTGGCTTATTTCAGCTTGGAAAATGCCAATCAGCCGCTATGCTCCTATAGAGTGCTCGATGAATTTACCGCCAGCCGAAACGGGGGGGGGGGGGCAAAGTGAATGGAGCATCTGGTGGTATTGTGTGTGGATCGTGAATTCCCATTGAGTTTGCACGTGAGGCGATGTGCTGTTGAAGAGAGCGACGCGTGTCGTCATTTCTGGGTTGATTTTCTTCAAAACGACTATAAACATGCTCTATTCACTGTCGAAAAACTGCATTATATCATTTCAACTGCATCTCAAGCGCGAACTCTCCCAAAACTGATCTATACGTTTAAATATATATATAATAATAATAATATATAGCATTTAAACACGCCATCTCTCTAGTCACCTATTCAGAGGCGCGAGACAAAATCATCTAATAATATTATTACCCAGCCATAGCATAGCTGCCAAGAAGCATTTAGACGAATAAATTCCTGCCGGTACCCATTCACCTCACCTGGGTTGAGTGCATCACACTATGGGTACATTTCTTGCTGAAGGAAATTAACGCCCTGGGAGAGATTCGAACCACCGATCTTCTAGTTAAGAGGCGAGAGGCTGAACCACTACACCACGACGCTCCCATATATTAAGGATATGTTAACAGGCTTATATCAACAACAACAAAAAAGGCTATATCTGTTGTAAAACATGCCAATGGGGATATTTATCTCAGAGGAAGTTTATGGAAATATTGTGCGTTGTGAGTATGGCGATCTCGATCTATCCGCTCTATCTATTCCTCTCTGTCTCTCACTCACACACACACAAAACACACACACACATACACACACACACACACTTACATATACACATACACATAGGCCTATACACACACACACACATCCTAACTCCCTCTTCTATATTCTGATGCACGAGGGCCTAGGCCTATTTGTGTTTTATGAAACTAGATTCCAAGTGAATATTTACTTCCGTCAAAACAGGAATATTTTCAATACGTTATAATATTTGGTGTTGGCTTATTACTGGTATTACTTATCGTTCCGTTGTATGGAACACACTGTGTCCTTCCTAACAGATATGATTCGAACCAAGATAATTCAGTCCCGTCAATACCATAATAACAAAGGTTTTTTTTTAAGTAGATCATGAGGTATAATATCAAAAGCTTTCTTCAAGTCAAGAAAAACAGCACCAGTGTAACGACCCCTGTCAAGATTATCATATAACATTTCACAAATCTCTGTTAAACATGTATAGAAGTGGAGTGTTTACTCCTAAAACCAGACTGTCGATCATTCATTAAATTTTCTGTATTAAGGTACCTCGTCAATTGAGAATGCACGGCTCTTTCTAATATTTTAGAAACAGTTGACAAAAGGGAGATAGGACGAAAACTGCTTAATTCTTGGCTGCTTTTTGTTTTGGGTATTGGTACTACTTTAGCCATTTTAAAGTTTTTATTGACAGATTAAAAATTCTAACAAGAGGAATAGCAATAACTTGTGCACTGAGCTTTAAAAGTCTAGGGTGGAGTCCGTCGAGTCCTACTGATTTTGAATAATCTAGATATACGCAACTCTTTTTCAATGAATTCAATCTTAATTTCGTCCAAAAGAAAACGGTACTTTACTCGATCTAGTCTACTTAAAGCCTTTTCTTCATTCTTTTTTTTTTATCAGGATTCCTTTCACCATGGACCGATGTAAAAATCTGACTAAACATTTTATTAAATTCCATAGTTATTAATTCCTGATCGGATACTATCTCACCATCTTTTCACAAAGAAATGAGCGAAATCATGACACATTCACAAATTGAATAATCCTTTATACATGCTAGTTTATTGATTGATAATGCCATCAAATTTTTGTATATTGTGCATCATAGGGGTTTATTAAGACATCTGTATTTATGCAGTTAATGTATTTGTGCAGCCAAAAATGATATTTTAATGATCAGCAAGTAATCAAAATTAAAGTTCACCTTCTTTAAAACAAAAACTTGAGTGAATGATTTAAATATTCATTGTATGTTTATTGTGCCTCTTCCTGTCGAAGAAATATGCATTGGTTCATTTACAAGCCTTCACCCTTGAAACGGAGATGGCGCAAAAGGAGGGGTAGCTCTCTTTCATTTGTCAGGGATCTTGGGGGCTCCATCGTAAAATTGGAATTTTATGGATCCTTAGATCCATTGTCTGCTACCGTCTGCCACAATAAGAAGGGGACTTACGTTGAGTCTATCCCGGTCTAAATCCACATAAGGGTGGTGTTTCACCAAGATAAGAAAGACTTTAAGAACGACTTTAAGATCGACTGGTATCCCTTCTTGCGCATAATGGTTCACACTATTACGCACATTCAGCACAAAATCTGATACCATTCGAACTTAAAGTCGTTCTTACCTTGGTGAAACACCACCCTGGATGTAGCCCTCCATCATGGCCGACTCACACCTTTGAGATTTTAGACTACGTTGGCCAAGCATGTTTTTTGTTAATGTAATGCGCTCCCCGAGCACGCGGTGGACGTATGACTTTGTTTGGCTTGCGCTCAAGGAACGTACACCAACCGTTAGTCCATCGTATGATTTGCGCCTTTGTGTGTCCAGGGAGCGTTTTTAATTTTCAAAAACGCTGGGCCGACGCAAGCTAAAAACGCAAATGTGTGAGTAAGGCTTTATCTAGTCCGAAGGCTCCGGTCTCTTCATTCTGGGGGTGTTACACTTCGTTCCTCGTTCCATGACCCCCTCCATTTTGTCAGTGGAACGAGGAACGAAGTGTAACACCACCAGAATGAAGAGGCCGGAGCCTTCGGACTAGGCTTTATCAAGCTCAACATTCTTTCGTAAATGAATATATCTTCGAATGAATTTGTGAACAGCGTCATCTACGACTACAGGCAGTATGAATGTTGTAAATTTAGTCTGTTATAAGACCCATAAGTTGGACATATTTTGACCAGTAGCTTTATGGACAGTATGTTGTTCAGCAGTTTGTAATCGTGCAAATGGAATATATTATTACAGACTTTATCTTTCTGCATGTAAAACTACTTCACATCCTTCTCATTTATAGTCATTATCGCTAACTTCAGTAACATGTCTTCAATCCATACACTCTATAACCCCCAAAATGTAAATCGTTTCTATCTTTCGCTGTGCCATGTAGTTCCATAATTTTGGGTTAATCCTAAAAATCCCAAGCTATTTGATGTTTATGTGGCCCAAGGGGGGGGGGGATTAATCACAAATATCTTTATTACATATGGCCCATGTAGCATCCATCCAATGACGAGTGAGATGGTCACTCTCCTCCTTCTGTTACTCTGGATCTGTGGAACGAATTGAAAACAGACATTACGAAAACGCAATCGTTAGAAATAATTTTTCCTCATTGTCATGAGGAGAATTATTATCATTAACCGCATCAGACATCTGAGCAAAGCAACTTTAAAACCATATTGTCCGATTTGGATCGAAAGCATTATTGGCCCGGTCAATTATTTTCTTATATTGCCCGCTCAGAAAAGTCTATGGTGAATTGCATGTAAAAATCAAGTGCATATATCATAGCTGCGCCACTAAATGCGCGTACTTCAATCGCATGCAAAGTGCATTTAGATGACAACTCAACATTTTCGGTGGTTGTTTTACCATATCGGAGCATTTATTTCAATGTTATAAAATAATTTCCGTGTTAATTGAAATGCGAGAGATATGTTAAATGTTCTAAAATGTTTCTGATTCGGCTCTAGATGTCTGATTTGGTTAATAATAGCAATATTGAAATGCCTCAGGGCCGACAAATATCACCCTAATCTGCGATTCGGGCAATATTTGTCGTGTCGCCCTGAGGCCATTCAATATTGCTATATTATCATTTTCATTATTATTATCATTTTAAATCCCGTCACATAAAGAATTTCCAATCAATCGTATATCTATGACAAATCATATACTAACGTTTGTCATTACTCGCAAGATTGATTGTATCTCTTTCATCTTTCAGGCACCAGCTGGCAATTTCCTTTTGTACCACAGACCCCCCCCCCCCAATAATATATACATCGGTTACATTTCTCATAATTATAATGGCTAATATAGAACGTTGCGGAAACTTTTTAGTGTACAATGTCATCATAATCCACATTGTGCTGCAGTCGATCCAGGTGAGGTAAATGGGGACGGCAGGAAGAAATTCCTTGTAATGTGGAGTGCCGTAATGGTTGCCAGCTAGAGCCGGGTAATCATGGTAATAGTGAGTGTAAAGCTCTCAGCGCCATGAGCACCGATAAGGTGAACCTGTGCGCTATACAAGTAGCCACCATTATTATATAAAGACCGACGCACCTTTTTAGCCTGCGTCTGTACAGCATATTTTAAGATAAAGGGACGCAGGCCATACGGTGCACTGACGTTCAGCGTACGCTCGTTGAGGGCAAGCCGTCTGATCAGCATAGCCTATACTGTGCGCTCGGGGAGCGTTTTTATCTTTCAAAAATGGTTTGACGACGCTGCTAAAAACGCAAATGTGTGAATCGGCCTTAAGAACCGCTAATTAAATTCCGGAAACACAATTTTAACTATCATCAATGATCCATTTTCCTTTTAACCTATTTCGATGACACTATAAAGACAGTATAAAAATAGCATCTAATATTTAGTATCAACAAAATAAATTGTAACTAGGTTAATTGTTATAGCATTTTTACTCTTCTCAAGACGCATCACACGTCGTTCCTCATTTCTATCATCCATTCACTCTTGTGTAAATGATAATCAACCATCAGCAAAATGAATGAAATAGCGAATTAAAGTATAATTCATGTATTTCTAAAGTGTCATTTTCCCATGTTGAGCGAAGGGTGAAAAAAGGTAATTTTATGTTATGATGAGGATAAGAAAAGCAATAAAATTTAATTTTTTTTTAAAGACAAGATGTCTCCAGAATTTTTACACAAAAATTACAAGTCGGTTCCGATTTGAATAGCATTACAAAAGAGCATTGAATTGACGTTCGACCTAATTTTACGGCAAAGTGTGAAATTGAAAAGGGTCTCCGCCTGCATTAAAAAAAGATCCAATCGTTTTGGATGCCATTAAAATTCAAGAATTTATGATCTAATGCTTTTTTTAATATCTTTTAGTCACTGAAATGGAGTCAGTTATTTTACGCTGTTTTATCGTTCGCATTTTCACGAACTGACAGGACCCAGAGGGTATTGTTACACGAAATGAGTTCAAAGAATTCTAAAGAATTAACACGCTGTTCGATATGATGCCAGTTGAATTGGCGCTATGTCGGGATTCCTTTGTCGTCATGCAACAATACTATTTGGCTCCCGTCACTTCGCGAAAACATGGACGAAATATTAGAAATGCAAATTAAGGTCTAAGCCCGGAAGCAACACGAGTAAACGTACGACTCTTTGTTCGATCCACAGTTAACTGCCTGCAAACAAAGAGTCGTGTTGAATCGTGTTCAGTCGGAGCTTCCATTGTGACTGGGACATTATAGATACAGGGATCTAAAGAGATACAAGAATGAGTCAGATCTATCTAGAGATCTTGGGGCCAATTGCACGAAATAGTCTGAGCTATCCTCTACATGCTAAGGCGTCTTAAGTTCCTGCGCCACCCTCTTAACATAGTCGTATCGACGTTAATGTCTATGTTACGAGGATGGCACAAGAAGTCAAGACGTCTTAGCAGGAAGAGGATAGCTAAGACCATTTCGAGCAATCGGCCCCTGATTGCATAACAAGTTATTGCTTCAGTAAGTTAGCAAGCAGAAATGAAGAACAGATGGAAAGTAGAGAAGGGGAGGACAAAAATGGACAAATCAGGCCTGGGAGGTGTTTCAACAAGATAAGAAAGACTTTAAGAACGACTTTAAGATCGACTGGTATCCCTTTTTGTGCGTAATGATTCATGATATTACGCGCATTCAGCCCAGAAACTGATACCAGTCGATCTTAAAGTCGTTCTTAAAGTCTTTCGTATCTTGGTGAAACACCTCCTAGGCCACAAAAATCTTGCATTAAAGGAAAGCGATAAATAGTCATGTAAGAAAAAGAAAAAAATTTGAACGATATTAGTCAATAGATCCGTCCGTCATGAATTTGAACTGTTTATACATCACAATCGCAAGCCGGTCCCGATTTCAATATCGTTACACAGTAGCATTGAATTGGCGTTCGACTTGATTTTGCGGAAATAGATCATATCGTGATATCACATTTTCTCGACGAATTCATCTAGTTGGATGTGCGTTCTTGAGTCTATCTTCTAAAATATTGCTCATAAAGAAGAGGAAACAAAATTCTATGATAGATAGATATGATTTGTAAATATGTATTTGTATGGGTGGAGGCTCCGTGGTAGAGCAGTTTCATTACTGAATCGGACTACCCTCTACCCTTTGTTTTTTTTTTTTTAATTTGTTGTAAATAAAACATGAAAAAATAACTAATAAATAATAAATATGATTTTAAGAAACAATAAATTCAATAAGAAATATATATTTTGTTTTGTAATTATGCTTTCATGTGTGTAAAATTACCGTTAACTACTATTAATTCAGGTAAATACGATATAAACTATTTCCGAAAAATAAAGTGGGACATGGTAAAATAGATCCGTGCGCCGTGAATTAAACTGTACGGACACAACAATCACAAGCCAGTTCCGATTTGAATAGCATTACAAAGGAGCATTGAATTGGTGTCCCACTTGATTTCAAGAAAATAGTTTATTTCGTGCTCGTAGGGGAATATTTTTCTCACTATGGTTTTACAATGACAAAAATCACACAAAAAGAAAAAAATACGTTTAAACTCTCACAAATAAATATCCACTTAGCCTACCTGGCGCGAGGCACCGTACTGCATACGTTGTACTATTCACGCACGGAACTATTGTAGACCAATTAGGCTTATACCACTTGAGAATTGATAAAAATTCATCTTTGCGTATCTCTTTTACGAGAGTGTATGTGGGAAAATAGCCATCATGACACGCTAGGCTCATCTTACGGGGTGTTGCGAAATGTAACGTAGCTGAAGCTAGAGATATGATCAGAACGAAAAAAAAAAGAAGAAAAAAATCTGTCATTAATTTGCATTATTTTGCAAGAAATTAACAAAATATTCACATTATATGGGTACATATAACAATTAATGCTGATGGGGAACAGAAATAAATGATACGAGTGGAGTTGAAGGGGCTGCCCAGAGAGTATTAACATATGTTAATACTCTCTGGGGCTGCCAGGTCTGGAGAAGGTCACCTGAATAAACGTGACTGTTCAATATTCATTTATTGTTAATAATAATAACAATAATAATAATAATAATAATAATAATAATAATGATAATAATAAATATAATGGTAATAATAATAATGATAATAAAAATACAAAATGTAATATAGGATTTCCCGGCCAAAATCGGAATAATAGCATTGGATTTAATTTTCTTTTATTTCAAATTCGTCATATTCCGTGAACTCGGAGATATCCCTGGTTTAAATTCTCTTTTCTTGCTTATTATGAATTCATGATTTTTTCATTTGAATGTGTGGTAGTTTCATTCTAATTGATGATAATTTGCCTTTTTAAGCACAAATATGTTCTCCGTTCTCTCGGCAACATGACTTTATCGTTCGAATTCATGTCTAGTATATCAAATTAGCACATTTTGAATTTTAATTTGCTCTAGGGCGTTTTCAGTGCTCATGATATTTGCTTTCTATTTGTTTATTCTCCCTTATCTACAATATTCTTTTTATTTACTTTTTATACAGTCTTTAATCAATTTACTTCGCTCTTTATTTTTCGTATGAAATCATGCCATACAATGGTTGATCAATGCAAGGACTTCCAATGATGATCAACTTAAGAATGAGATTTATCTTACTTATCAATTAGTCTAAGAACATAAAATGAAAGTAATGAAAATAATGTATATATCTGTCTATATTGTGATTCACCTGATTTATATTCATCGTGGGTGACGGGGAAGGAAAGGGTTACATAACATGAGTGGGGCTTGGAACATGAGTCTGTAAAATTGAGTCTTTAGCCATCATTCTGCTGTCGGTCCAAAACTGTACAAAGAAGCTAATTTTCTGAACATTTCCCTATATTGTAAAACACTTACCATGCATTCCCTTGTATTACTACCCTGCATTCTTAAATTGAATGATATCTTTCAGAAAAATAATTCCAGCTGCTAAATTTAAAAGCTAGAAATGACGCTCCAATGATCACTGACTATTTAGAATGCTAACTGACTCGTTTCTCAATCGAATGATAAGACCTCACAAATATTCGACAAACGTCGCAAATGTGATGAAAAAATAAAGAAATTGAATGACAACCTGCACTGCAAAAACGATCTACGCTAATTCAACTGCAAAAAGTATTGATTAAAATGAAAATCCTGTGAATTTGGCCGGAAAATCCTATAATAATAATAATGACGATAATAATAGTAATGATAATTATACTAATAATAATAATAATAATAATAATAATAATAATAATAATAATAATAATAATAATAATAATAATAATGATAATAATAATGATAATAATAATAATAACGATAATGACGACAATAATAATAATAACAATAATAATGCTATTTATATAGCGCCAAATCCACTCTGTGGAGTGCTCAATGCGAATTTCAATGCGAATTATGAGAAATAAGAGGAGGAATTATTATCATGCACTGTTATCACCATTGTCACCATTATCATCTGGGCAATGATATAAATAGGTATACCTCTTAGGGCGGATGTGGAACTGTTAATGAACCCCTTCCCACACTTTTTTATATTAATAATATACAATAATATATAAATAATGTGAAAACGTACAAAGAAAAATGAGGTTTTGGGCTGATGTCTATTTTCTCATTGAATGCAGATGTATAATGTTTTTTTAAATAGTTTTTAAAAAGCTGTTTCACCGTATGATGGCATAGGCGGATACGAGGAAGGGGGGGGGACAAGGGGGCAAAAAAAATACCCCTCCTCTTATTAACGATGCCGAGGAGCCGTCTCGACGAACATTGATGTCGCCTTTTTTTGTCGGCGGGCCGGCGAAATGTAATGTAAAGTTTTGCCAATCTAAGGATTTGTGACAATTTGTGACAATTTTAGTGATAATTTTCATTTTAAAAATTCTCTGCGACAAATGGCAATCGGTGGTCGTCAGATTTTGTTCATATATGTACACGTATTTTTTTCTCTCTTTATGTATCTGGTATATTTTAGAGCCCTGCATAATGTTATTGAACAAAAACACAAAATGTTTACTGTCATCCTGAAAGGGTTAACATTAGAAAGATAATAGAGAAAATTTGAATAACTTACCACCAAAGAAAATAAGTATCCAAAGTTTTGCTGCGGCACCATACATAGATCTCTCCCTGAATAGCAATATGTATGATTATAAAATCATAATTATTCAAATCAGAATAATGAGTAATATAAAATGATAACATTCAATCAAGATCGGTAAATTGTACAGGGCAGTCAAACCTTCATGGGGCAGTCACACCTCGACGGCTGATCCCACCATGCTGCCTTTCTGACTTAACTTAAATTCGAGATATGCTATATGAATTAATGTTTTGTTTAATCAAATAGTTTGTGCCAATGAGATCGAGATGAATAACATATCAATAGCAGATTTCACACGAAATAAGAGGGAAATAATTACAATTTTATTGATTAGGTTTCAGAGCAGGGTGGAACCAGTATGTTTGTGTGACTGTACTTTTACAGAGCTCAAAGCTTCTGACCCCATCCTGCTCCAAAAATGACTTACAGAGCACTCACGGCACAACAATATTTCTGGATTGAGACGTATAAGATTTGCTATTTGCTAAAAGCTATTAGTAAACCGGGCTATTCGCAAAGGAATAAGTAGAACATGAAATGATCACATTTTAGGTGCATATCCACAATAATAATCATAATGTCTCTTTTTTAACGAGGGTAACCACCTTCAGCTGTAAGTTGTTCTTCCAGCGGGCCCTGCATAACATGAAGTTATCATTACCCTTCTACATTCTTAAATGCCGAACGTCTGGCAAGAATGCAGATGGTTCCAGTCTTTGGTATGACTCGGTCGGGGATCGAACCCACGACCTCCCGTTCATGGGGCAGACGCTCTACCACTGAGCCACACATGTTGCATCCTCTCACCAGAGAGTTGGGAATTTTCCTATTTAAGATGACATGGCTAGATCAGTGTACATACAAGCCCTTTTTTAAACAAAAATCTACTTACATTATCATGTTTCCTGCGTCCTTATTTATTCAAGTTGACGAACGATCATTTAGACTGCGAAAATGGCTTTTATCCTGAGAGCTCAGACTGTTTCAGAATTAATTTGCACAGTTCTCTGTGATCTTAGAACAATAAAATGGAAAACAAGAAGGTGATGTCAGGCACTTGTCAGTTATTTTTTCAGTTCAAACGCCATAAATAAGAGCATCGGTCGTAAAATATAATATGCCCTTTATTATCTCCCTCTAATTAACCCCGTATATTATATTCCCTCTTCAACAGTTCAACGTCCATCGTTAAGCCCGGTCACATGTGGGAAAATTGTTCTTAAAGCCCCAGTCACACAGGAGCCCGGAAGCAACACGCTTCAACACGATTCTTTGTTCATATTACTGTGAACTAAACAAAGAGTCGTCCCCGATCGTGTTTCTTTCGGGCTTCTCTGTGACTGGGATCTTTTCCATTATCGTTACCATCACCATCATCATCATCATCATCATCATCATCATCATTACCATTATCATCATCACCATCATCATCACCACCATTATCAGCATTCACAACCATTATCATTATCATCATTACCATCATTATCACCACTATCATCACCGTCAGCACCACCATCACCATCACCATCATTATTATCACCACCATCACCACAACCATTATACTCATCATCACCATCATCATCATCACCATCACCACCATCATCCCCATCATGATCGCCATCACTTCCACCACCATCATTATCATCATCATCGTCATCATCATCATCATCACTGAAACAGCGAAGGCCATTGAAGGAAATTTCGTCCGTTCTAGATATTTGCCCCTTGTGTCATCGACCAATCAGCAAGCAGCTCTCAAAATCATCTCAAGAATTTAAAACCAATAAAGTAATCAGCTAAACTGTTGATACATGGATTGGTAATTCCACGGCTTTGTCATGTCCATTACGCAAACAACGAGCGTTGTTTTAGATAAAATTCAATACGTGTGTTATAGATACTATTTGTTTCATAAGCATTGAATTTCAAGGAATTTTAATGTATATTTTTTTTCACGAGATTCAGCTTTTTTTTGCATGGGGGTAGCTTAGCTTAGTCACTTTTACTGTCAGAAGGTACACATGATTTGGATAATGTAAACATCACAATTCAAGCATTCATAATTCGCTAGATGAACATGTAACATTCCTCTCATATAATTCTGCTGAGAAATGTCGAAGGAGTGTCGCACCTGATCAGTCAATAAACAGGGAATCTGCATTTTGGTTCACGAAGCTATTGTGAAGGGTTGAAAAAAGTTGTATTTTTGTCCCATTCATTTGTGCCTGCTACTCACAGTAATGAACTGTGCCACACTCCGCGAGGGCTGTTCGCGTCGTACACCGAAAACTGCGACATCTATTTTATATTTTTGATATAGAATTGACATGTGACTGGGGCTTTAATAAGTCAGTTTATGACTAGACCGAGACGTGACTTCGAATTTCATTTAAAACAAGAGCAATTGACCACAGTAAGTGGCGGGTTCAAACAACCTATAACAAACACAGCGATAAAATAATAACTACCCCCAGCCTTCTTTTTTATTTGAAAAATATGATAAATACGGTACAGTTTATTTCCGTAAAATTAATTCGAACGCCAAGGTCCTTTGTAGTGCTATTCAAAATCTGAACCTGCTTGCGATTGTTGTGTCCACGCAGTTCACTACACGGCGTACAGATCTATCGTTCCATGATCCACTTTATTTTACGGAAATAGTTTATATCGTTTCATAATATTTTAACGGAGGGATGTCCTCTATCAACATTTGACAGTAATATTGTTCGCTCGATTTTTCTCATGACTAAACATGGTTTGCATATGTAACTTAAGCACACTTGGAAATGGGAACATGCTTATATTTGTATTAGATGTGAAGTTATTCACATTAATGCCGTATTACATGAATATCTAAGAATGATAATAATTTATTTTGATCAATGGAATTATATCGTTAATCCATTAGGAAGTAATTGGTAATGCTGTATTTTAACAAGCCTAAGTCTTAATTCAACTGTGACGCGTAAAATTGTAAAGAAAGAAATCGTTCTTTCGCAGATCTCATATGAACTAGTTTTAAATACTCTTTTAGGAGACATTGCAATGGAACAGCAAAATGCAGTAACACACAAGTCGATTCTCCTTGTCAATACGCATGGCATTCGAATAACATTAAACGTTATCAACAGTTTTGCGTCAGAAAAAACAGCTTTTTATCAATAGGAATGATTTTTTAGTGATTAATGTACTAGTAAATGCATTTATAAACGAAGAAAACTAAAAAAAAAAAAAAAAACCTCTTTTTTTTTAGCAACACTTCTGTGTTAAAATAGATTGTGCACACATGGTTGGTTGTAGTACATACGCATCACAGGACAATCAAGACTTCTTCTTCCCGAACATTTCTTTGATTGTTTCCCGGTATTTCCTGTCAGTCCCAACGTAAATAAGTGGCGTCCACCACATGTTCCCGTAGATGACGAAGAGATTGATGAGGATCAACGATGTAGACATTTCCGAGGGGATCTAAAAGGAAGTCGACTGACAGATGATCAGGGTGATTGATGGCGTCCATGCTACGTATGCTGAGAGTGTGATCAATGGAACTATCCAGGTGGCGCGACATATCTTAGATTTCGGACCAGCAGCATTTCCGGTGCCTTCTCGTGCCCCTGCAGTTGCTGCGGACGCCTTGGCATCAGAAGACTTCGCAGTATCTCTTTTACATGGTAATCATGGCGCTCGAATAGAACTAAACGTTGTCGACGATTAAAATATGTTTGGAGCTAAGAAAACAATTTTTGATCAAGAGGAATGATTTTGAGTGATCAATGAATAGATATCTATAAACGAAGGAAACTGAAAAAAAATACCTTAAGTTCGTTTGTCAGCAACATTTCTATGGAAAAATGTAGTGTTTGCACGTGGTTGGTTGTAGGACATAAGCATCGCAGGACACTCAGGACTTCTTCTTCACAAACATTTCTTTGATTGTTTCGCGGTATTTCCTGTCAGTCCCAACGTAAATAAGAGGCGTCCACCACATGTTCCCATAGATCACGAAGAGATTGATGAGGATCAACGATGTAGACATTTCTGACGGGATCTGAAACGAAATCAGTTGACAGATGATGAGGGTAATTGATGGCGTCCATGCTGTGTATGCTGAAAGGGTGATCAATGGAACTATCCAGGTGGCGCGACATATCTTAGATTTCGGACCAGCTGCATTTCCGGTGCCTTCTCGTGCCCCTGCAGTTGCTGCGGACGCCTTGGCAACAGAAGTCTTCGCAGCATCTCTTTTACATGGTAATCATGGCGTGCGAATAGAATTAAACGTTGTCAACGATTAAAATATGTTTGGAGCTAAGAAAACAATTTTTGATCAAGAGGAATGATTTTGAGTGATCAATGAATAGATATCTATAAACGAAGGAAACTGAAAAAAAATACCTTAAGTTCGTTTGTCAGCAACATTTCTATGGAAAAATGTAGTGTTTACACGTGGTTGGTTGTAGGACATAAGCATCGCAGGACACTCAGGACTTCTTCTTCCCGAACATTTCTTTGATTGTTTCGCGGTATTTCCTGTCAGTCCCGACGTAGATAAGTGGCGTCCACCACATGTTCCCATAGATCACGAAGAGATTGGTGAAAATCAACGTCATAGACATCTCCGAGGGGATCTGAAACGAAATCAGTTGACAGATGATGAGGGTAATTGATGGCGTCCATGCTGCGTACGCTGAGAGGGTTATCAATGGAATTACCCAGGTGGCGCGACACATCTTAGATAAGTCCTTCCGACCACCTTTCGGACAACTCGTACTTCCAGTGCCTTCTGCTGTAGCTGCAGCTGTTGCGGACGCCATAGCAACAAAATACTTCGCAGTGTCTCTTTTCGCTAGTGTGCGTTGCGTCGACAAAACCATCAGATCGTTCAGTCGCTTCCTCGTGCGGGCGTGTGACCGTTGAGCTATGATACATATCCGGACGTTCATGAAAGTACAGAGCAGTAGAAACCCTGCGAAAATCAAGATGGTTGATATGGGGACGAGTCGGTACTTGCGCGCAATTTCAGCAATCGCAACAAAGTCACAATCCTCTGTCGCTTGTACGAAGTGATCTACGAACGTGTTGGGTATGAGGATTAAAAAGGTAGAGCAGGACATGATTATAACGGTTGCAACCATGACCCGAACTCGTCTAGTCGTCATGATCAAGCTGTATCTCAGTGGGCGAGCTATCATCAGGTAGCGATTGAGGTTTAGACAAGCCAGGAAGCCAAGCGAGAGGCCGAGATTCGCCAAATCGGTGGCCAATTTGAATTTGTAGGTGATGATGTGCCTTCTCATTATATCAATTAGAGGAAAATTCAGGGTGGAATTTAATCCGATGCACAGATAGGAGATTGATAAAGCTTTGAAGAAGAATTTGGTAATCTTGTCGTAGCCAGCACTGGTGCGATGTAACAGGTAGATCGTAAATGTGTTGACGATGATGATCATGGAAATTTGGAAACCGTAAAATGAAATATATGCAAGCCCTCCTGGAACCTCACTAGACGAATCACTACTGGAAACGTTGCACGGCATCGTGTTCAAATGGCTTTGCTTTAGCCCGAAATACTTTTTAGAAGAACAATGGTGTCCACTGCAGTAAGATGTTTAAAATGACTATGAAACTAATTTTTTGGTTCCAAATTTCTTTGAAAAACACTAAATACAGACTAATGCTGGTGCTGCTGAATCATTTGATAATCACAATATCTTCAAGTGTTTGCCAGTGAATCTTGAACCCAATTAACAAAAAGGTTTCCTTATATTGATCCGCCAAGCAATTTGATGCCACCAAGAATGAAGCGTCAAGAGAAAATAAAAATCACCGCGAGGTCTTAATGGAAAATAGATTGACATGTTGTCCCAAAAAATGAGACGTTCAATATTAATGATCATCTCATTTTAACACAGGTATAAAAGTGTAGCAGAAATGAGTTGAGAAAATGACATTATGCTCGTGCTAAGGCCCCAGTCACATAGGAGTCCGAATTGAACACGATTCAGCACGACCATTTGCTCAGTTCACCTGTCCCCGAACAAAGAGACGTGTTGAATTGTATTCAGTCGGAGCTTCGATGTGACTGGGGCTTATTGGGAAGTTCATAGTAGAGAACAGAGAGAGGGAACGGGGGAGAGAGGGAAAGGGGGAGAAGGGTAGAGGGGGAGAGGGGGAGAGTAAGTTAGACAAAGAGAGATGGATGGGAGACAAAAGAGAGAGAGAGAGAGAGAGAGAGAGAGAGAGAGAGCGAGAGAGAGAGAGAGAGATGGAGGCGAGAGACAGAAATGGGGAAGAGACAGAAATGGGGAAGAGACAGATAGTGAGAGATCGTGGAAGAGAGGAATAGAGACAAAAAAGGGATGAAATGTATTTGGAAGGCAGCTTCATTTGATAGTCAATTAGTTTGACATTTTGGTTGACAGAATGTGAAGAGCATTGTGTGTTTAGATAGTTATTCATCGGCAAATTAAATGATGATCATGTGTACGAAGGAGATGACTTCCTCTGGGATTTTCTTTCTACCCGTTATAATTTTGCTTCTATGTTTTTTTTTAATTATTATTTTTGTACATTTGAGATTAGCTTGGTGATGTATTTTATCCGGCCTTTAAATAAATTAGAATATGTGATCAATTTTGGTGGCTGTTTGGTGGCTGTACTAAATAAATATATAACGCAGGCTTTCCAGGGTTTTCGTGAGTAAGATTGTGGTCTCGAATCCCTTCAGCGTTCATAAGGTACATTTGCAATGATCGACTCCAAGGAACTTATAATATAATGTGTGTGTGTGTGTGTGGGTGTGTGTTTGTGTGTGTGTGTGTGTGTGTGTGTGTGTGTG
>BQKZ01003757.1:28801-40154 GCA_036244855.1 Temnopleurus reevesii
TGGTGTTTTCGATTTCAGTCAACTGTGAAGAAGGGTACGACGACCGGAAGTAGTACGTCATAGTTGTGCCCGTCTGCTCATTGTTACGTGCGCAACTAGCTGTTGACTGAAATCGAAAATCCCATATCATCAAAACGTCTCAACCTTCCGTTCTTTAAGACATTTTTAAAGTATATAACCGACCTTAAGAAACAACTGTTCAAATTTCATACATTTAGTAAATTGTACTATAGCATGAAATTCTGTTACAAATAAATGAAAATTAAGATTAGAAATTATTTACCAGTAGCTTCATTGCACGAATCTTCATCTTCACCAGAAGGACAGTCACGAATACCATTGCAAAATCGTGATTTTGGAATACATGACTGGTCTGAAGTACACACCCCTTCTCCTTCAGGGCATGGTGCTGAAAGAGGATAAACAACAGCATTGAGAGATATTACAAACTAGAAGATACATAAGTAGGCGGAGGAGATAGAGAAAGAGAGAGAGAGAGAGAGAGACAAAACGTTTGAGGAAATGGCTGACACTATGGGTTATGGGTTATTACGTGGATTATGATGTGTACTAAATGGGTATTACGGTTTATCTAAGCAATACAGGTTTTCGAACGTTTGTATCCATCTTCACATTGGTATGCCAATTTACCCACCCGTTTTACGGTACTTGAAGTACTTCAAATTTTGCAATCCTACCTCCAATTACATCTTTAAAATATAATTGTGCTTATAAGATACAGTCAAACCTGTCTACAGAGGCCACCCCAAGGGAAACAGAATAAGTGGCCACTGTAGACAGGTGGCCTGTATAGACAGGTTCTATAACATGCATTTTCATCTGGAGGGAATCAATTTAAGTGGCCACTATAGACAGGTGGTCACTATACACAGTGGCCACTATAGACAGGTTTGACTGTAGTTTCATTTTGCTAATCTTTGACAAGATTCGAGCTTCGCGATTCGTTGAGACATCGACAGCGGTCTGTTTGGTACGGAAGCTTAAAAATGCATTAAAATGGTAATTTTGTACAGCTCGTAAAGGCGAGCGATTGAGAGGACTAAGCGTTCGTAACGGTCGCCTTTTTGGTGGCCATTTATGCTTCCGTATTAAAGGGGAACCAATCCTTTGCTTTGTCGGGAGTTGTCCGACATGACGTCATAGATTCCGTCAATGTTGCCGATCGCACGGATGCCCGTCAGCGGCAGGGATCGTCATATATCAGTGACTTTGAACAGTCATAACTTTTGAACGGGTTGTACGATTTTCCTCAAATTTTCACAGTTTGTCCTAGGTCTTCTAATTGTTCTCCATTAATGGGATTACGATAAATTTCGGGGTTGGCTCTCATATGAAAACATCACTGTCCACGTTTCAGCGAGTCGCAAGGCTCGAATTGCGCCCAAGGGAATATGGTTGCTACAATGAGAAATTGGCCATTACTCACAGGGTGTAGATGCGATTGTGGGTGTTGCCAGAGTCGGGCAACCCTCCTCATCCTCGCCACTCGCACAGTCCGGGATGCCATCGCAATAAGATTCTGGAGAGATGCACCCCTGACTGCTACACGATATGATGCAGTCTATATTTAAGGAGGGGATGGTGGTAACTGGGGGTTCAGTTTCTACATCTGTAAAAATATAGAAAGATAGTTTCAGCCCATATTTCAATCATCATGATTTATCGGGGATTTCTTAGGGGGTAGGGAGCAATCCATTTTCGTGCGAGTTTTCAATTTTAAAAATAAACCAACACTACTGAAACCGATGGCACTGATAACACAAACAAAATGTGGATACGTATAAATCATTGAATAAATAAATTCTTCCGTGTGTATACCTAGCTGCTTTAATTGAATGTCATGTCAAGTTTATTCTAAATGCAAAAAATAACCCAATCGGGTGACAATTGACGTTTCCACGCCAAATCCATCATTAATATTTTAGTCCTGTCATGCATCCACGTTGAGATGCGTCTGCAGACGCAGTATGCTGCGGAAAGACACGCCTATGAAACGCAACTCTGACGTAGTCTTCCGCAAGGTCGTATGCAGTATCGTCTTCTTTCGAAATTTTATGAGAAACGATCAATTTTCAAAATTCAATATTTTGATAACTGAACACCCTTTTTCTGTCGTGGGATATTTAGGATAGTTTGTTTTCTGTATAACTAGAATATTATCATTATTGGCCTCATATACCCTTGAAAAACAAATTAGTACCTGGTTCGTCTTGCATGCAGTTTTGTTCGTCTTCTCCATTACGGCATTGCCGTACACCGTCACACACCAGACTCGGTCGCAAGCACTTCCCGTTGCAGGCAAACTCCCCTTCTGCGCATGGAGCGACAGTTGTATTAGCTGTGTTGAAAAGAAGTGTTATTTTGCTATTAATAAATGATATTCAATATATCAGAAAACTTCATGAACGCGGGCATATAAGCTGCACTGCTACAAATACCACTAAAATCGCAACACAGAGTAATAAATATAACCATATTATAAAGCTAAAGACATCACTGCAGTTTGTAATAGCGACTAGTTGTACAGGTAAATATGATTATTAAGGAGAAAACGAAAACATCCCGAAAGAAAAGAAGAAAAAGACAATTTAGTTGCTACAACCGATTTTAATCGTTATGAGGATTACAAGCAGAATAACGCCGAAAGTGTTTAAACTCACTTAAAGACATTGTCACACATTAAGAGTGTTTTTTAAATGCTCAAATCAAGCCGACTGACCTTTGTTTTTGCATTCAGATGAATGACAAAATAACAAAGAATGCAAAAAACGAAGGAAGTCATACAGGCACCATAGAGTTAATTAGGAAAATACTACTGCATATTGTGCCTATAAGTAGGTGATGTCTTTTCTTTTACCCTTTTAAAAGAATAAACGTTGATTTTGAAGCCTTAGTTTATGAACACCATCAAAAATGAAGGTATCATTTAGGATACGGTATGGCAGTTGAGGATATATGGAAAACAATGTCAAACAATGTCTTTAAACGAGTTTATCTCAAGAAAAATGCTTGTCGATCTACTTACCGCAATTCAGCTCATCGTCTCCTTCAAAACAGTCTTTATTCCCGTTGCACACCTTGTCAACAGATAAGCACTGGAAGGAATCGCATTGATACAACTGTCCTGGACAAACTAGAGAAAAGAGAAGGTCAATCAAACTCACCTTATAACGTGAGACGAAGAATGGCATGCGTTTAAAAAATACAAAATGGGGTGATTTCAGGCCTTTGTAAATGAGTACATATAAAATACGTATCTTCCAACACCTATTTATTGATACACGAGCTCCAATGGAGAACGAGTCGCACTAATATACTTCTTAAGTTGAATCAGAGTAGATAAAGGTAATGTTACTTAAATTGAATTTTACATTTGAATAAATCTGTAATATTCAATCTACAATTTGTAACTTTGAATCAGTTTCGTTTCCATTTGAAAATTGTAATTGGACTCTAAAATTTAAGCTTATGTAGGGGGTAACATTTGGGAAAAGATGGAATTTGGAATTAGGAATTAGGAATTAGAAATTTGGAATTTGGTATTTAGAATTGAGAATTGTAAATTGAAAATTTAAAATTAAGTATTAAGAATTAAGAATTTAGAATTTAGTTTTAGAATTTAGTTTCGAAAACTAAAATTTAGAGTTTAGAATGAAATATTTAGAAGTATGGAATCTGGATTGAAAAAAAAATGGAAAGAAAATGAAATTGTAATTTTGAATTGAGCTTCTGTCTCCTAAAAAAGATGAATTGGAATTTTCTAAACCTTACCTGGACAATCCTGTTCATCCGAGTTATCTCCACATGTATCATTACCATCACACCTCTCCCAATAAGGGATACAAACTCGAGAGCCAGGACACTCAAACTGCCAGCTCATGCATGCTACATATTGAGGAAAAGTAAAAACAAAATTGATCAAGAGTAGATAAATTAGCAATGGTACGAAAGTAGCATGCCAGTTACGCGGAGAAAAAAAAACTAAATCTCTTGAGAATTATTCTTCGACAATCCTCGAAATTCAACATGTATGAAATAGACAGTATCTGTGTCACATATATTACAATTGAAGGAAAACGGCTAGTAACTGACAAGACTAAGCCGTGGAATTGCCCCAATACGAATATCATTCAGATTGACCGTTTATCCTGCGTAATCTGAAGAGGAAAATTTCAGGTTTAGGATAGAGTGATGGATACGCCAACAATTAAAGCTAAATGAAATTGATGGGATTGGTGCGATGAAACCACCAGTTTATGATGTACCAAGGTGATCGTGTCACGAACTATTTTTTTAGAATGGATATTTTGTTTAATTTCTAACTTTAGATACACTAAAGGTTGAATACAATGAAAGTATACACATCCACAATTTAATCAAATTGGTCCATAAACAGTCAAGCGATGGCATTTTGATCACGGAATAGGCCCAATTGAGCACTTTAGAACCAACCATGGCGGTGTTTTACAAAGTTACGAACGACTCTAAGAATGACTTTACGCATGACATGAATCCGTTTTTGTGCTGAATGATCGTTGGTCATATATGCGTATTACACCCCCTTTAACGTACTCCAGTCTTTCTTAAAGTCGTTCGTAACTGTAAAAACGATTTGGTGACATGCCTCCTTATTTATTAAAGTTATGATAACTGCTAATTTTGTTTAGCGTTTGATGCGGAAATTTACGTATTTAAATTGCTACATCTCTTCATGGATCGATTGCAAAAACTTTGTTTGCTTTTGATGCATTTTATCAATGACTTATCCAAATATGGTAAAAAATATTAAGCAAAAATTGATGACGAACGTCTCATTTCGGTACTCTAGATTGAATGTACTTCATTCTCTACTGCGCCTTTAGCATCCAGCTGGAGGCATTCGTCGGATTACAAATTGCATTTATTACAAATATTATCATTATAATGTGATGCACAATACTCTTACCACAGTTAAGTTCATCCTCTCCTCCAGGGCAATGTTGGAAACCATCGCACACGTTGTTCTTAAAGATGCATGTTCCATCTGGACATTCCCATCGCTCAGAGGCAGTGCAATCTGGAGAGAAAATGTCGGAGCGGGAGAATTTTAATTTAACGGTGTGTATCATTCAAATTTGAATATTTACGCTATGAGATGAAGAGAGAAAGAGGACTGTCATTTAACGTCACGATCTTAAAGTCGTGACCGGGGCTAGAACCCGCAGCTCAGGAACCAAAAGAGCTTGATTTCAGACGCACGCCACGACGCACAGTGGGGAGAAGAAACTTTAATAATCTCAATAATCTCACGTATACACACACATTTCTATAAATGTTTATTTATTTATGTACATTTAGACGGTTCTGAGCAATTCCCTGTGGCAAAAAGTACGGAAATATTTTTGAAAAGTGCCTCTCATTCTGCCCGGAATCATTATATTGCGGATAATTTACTAGGAATCTGTAAGGTATAAGATATAGTTGGAAAATCTTTTTTTTCTTCAAATTTTATGGTCTGTATAATCGCAAAACGGGCAAACTATCTGATGTGATTCCGTTACCGACATTATTCATACCCTGGACGAGCATTCCATGTGGACAATATAAATACTTGTAGATGGGGTTCAAAACGAAAGTCTGCCACAAAATAACATTTTGTTAAACAGGATCAGAGAAATGAGATAAACAGAAGAAAAAAGTTTGAGAAATATCTGAAAACAAATTAGAAAGTTTGATCTGAATGTCTGTAATATTTAGATAAATTGGCAACTGATGGCGTCATAGGCGCACAATCGACTATCTATTATATTCATATCGATGTCTTAAAAGATAACCCCCCCCTCCAAAAAAAAGAAATGATTTCCTTCAAACATTGATTAAATGATGTCTTCATGATAGGTATATATAAATCACTTATATACATGTTTTTATGGATCCATCTTGGTATGTTACAGCAGAAGTAATAAATTCTGAACCATGAACTGATGAATATAAACAAAAGCACGGTGGTTAATAGTGCACCCATGACGTCATCAAAGTGGCAACAAGTGTGACAATTTTCACCGATTTCCCCATTTTTTCAAGTCATAAAAATGTAATAATTTTGTTAAGACCGGTTAAAGTTTCTTCAAACTTCTTTTTTCTTTGCTCCTTTTCTTTGACGAAATTATTATTTTGGTGTAGAATCTTCTTAAACACGATATAAACTATTTCTGCATAATAAATTGGGTCATGGACAATAAAGCCGTGCGTCGTTTATTGAACCGTGTGGACACAACAATCACCCGCCGGTTCCGATTTGAATAGCATAACAAAGGAGCATTGAATTGGCCTTCGACCTAATTTTACAGAAATAGTTTATATCGTGTTCTTTAAATACAAATGTTTACCGCAATCTTGTTCGTCGGTGTAGTCTCCGCAGTCGTTCACTGCATCGCAGACGAATCTCCGAGACACCGAGGCTAATCCATGGTCACATTTCATATCTTCGAGATAATGGAAAGAAAAAGTGATAAAAGTCGATATTATAGATTTGCATATTTGCAGATTGTGAGTATTTTCAGAGCAATCATACTACGCTAAAATAATATCACATGTCGTAATGATCTAAACTTGAATGCTAACAGAATAGCACAATATTTCAAAACAATATTCAAAACCATAGATGAATAATAATGTGCTCGCCCATTAAAATCTGAGAAAAAAAACGTCAGCTGTATGACAAAGTAATGAGCAAGTAACACGATATAATAATCGATCTCCATAAAACAAAATGGGTCAAAGGACAATAGATCCGTACGACATGTATTGAATTGTGCAGACACAATAATCATAAGTCGGTTCCAATTTGAATAGCATTAGAAAGGAGCATTGAATTAGTGTTTGACTGATTTTAAGGAAATTGTTTATAATTATTGTGATTTTTAATCGCTTTACTAACATCTCCTTGTCAAAAGCAATCATTCTTTTCTACTGCAATCGGTATAAGGCAACTTCTTCTACCCATTTGCGTTCCAAAGTAAATTTCTTAGTCAATACTCAGTTTGATTTGATTTTATTTAATAATTTCCATTTCGATAACAAACAATATAACAAACAATAAGTGTAAACAATTTTGAGTAAACATAAATTGAACAAAATTACAAAGGAGAATCGCATACAAATATCTACAGGATGAATGTTTACAATATCAAATTTAGTGCCAACAATGAACTTAATATCACATTTGAGTGCGACCATTTATTTTCCGCATCTTACCACAATTATGTTCATCATCGGAGCAGTCTGTCACGTTATCACACACGTTCTGTCGATCAAGACATCTTCCATCAGAGCATTTGAAATGAAAAGGATTCGAACATGCTGTTGGACAAATGGAAACATGTAAAAAAAAAAGTTAACGGCTGGGTAAAGGCCAAAGAAATCTTGCTTCCATTAATAGCAGATGAACAGAAGGAACAGAAGTTTGAAGCAAATCGGAAAATAGATTTAAAAAAAAAATTAATCCATCAGAGCATTAGAAATGAAATAAGTTCGAACATGCTGTTGGAGAAATGGAAACATTAATACCAGTGTTAAAGGCTGTGTCCAGGCCTGAAAATTATGTCTTTCCTCAATAGTAGAAAAGCAGACGAACAGATCAAAATTAGTCTGAAGCAGATCGGACACTACATAAGACATTAGACATGTTAGACATACGAATATTTCAATGGTCATGATGGTATCACTCAACAATGATTTTTCATGCCAATTGACAACTTTTTGTAAAGTGTTATGACCAGTGATGACGTAATTCATGAACTTCTCTTCACGTATTGTATTATATATTTGTGTTTAAAACACCCATCCTCCCCACTTTTCAACCCCTTTTAAAAGAATACCCGAATAAGGTAAAATATAACCATTTCTGGGTTACATTTGACCCTTTCCATGTCAGATCAAAGCTCATTTAAAGTCCTCTTTGACGCAGAATCTTACTTTGCCTCAATTTCCCAGACAAATTTGACAATGATATTTTCATATCAATAACAATAATGCTACTGATATTAATTTATGACACTAAAACTAAGAATGACGATTGCGATAAAGATGAGGCATGAATTGATACTAATTGGATATAGTGGTTAAGTAGGTCTTGTTGATATTACGTGAAAGATGGTTTACGAGGTTTACGAGACGACTAATGAAAATCGGTATCATATTTCTTTGCTTAGGTGAAATTAACCTGCATACGACATTAGCCAGTCTTGTGATGCTATACACGGCTACAAAAAGTGTTCGGGACGCCCTACAATTGATCATGTAAGGACTATGAGGGCAATTCAACGAAAGTGTCATGTCCGTTACGCCAAAAAAATCTGAGTCTCTAGAAAATTATTTATTGAAATTGAATACGTATAAAACAAATAATATATATGTTCCAGACTTCAAAATTCAAGGAATCCATCAAGATATGCACTGGCTGTTAGCATACCGGACATGACAAAGCAGTAGAATTTATCATAATTATGGATAACGAGTTTATACTAAACGATTTCAATGCTTGTGTGAAAGAGCCAAGCAATAGTGTTTCATCCATTTAACCGACTTTTTTATACTAATTTAACCGTCATACGCACTTTAAAGGGGAACCAATCCCTGGACTTATGCTATCATTCAATGAAGAGAATCGGATGAACAAACATTTATACCAAAAATAAATATAATTCATTTTTTGGTATAACCATTTTTGTGGATGGTTTATTTATTTATGTATGTATTTTAACTAGTGATGGAATCTGCACTTCAGCCACTTAGCCGCGAGACATTTTAATTTCGTAAAGTGTTTAAAAAATAATATCAAAGAAACAATGATCGTCGTTAGTCCATGTCGAACAAGTCCTTAAGTGGAGCATGTGAAACGAGGTCAAGAACATGAATGTATTGGTGCTTGATGCGATGTATAGCTTGTTCGCTTGAAATCAATTTTAACAGATGTTGAACAGATGTTTTAGCAGATGCAATTGGTTCTTGGAATCCCTAACTCATTCTTGTATATATTTTCCTTTTTTTTTTGTTCCCTGAATCTTAATCTGTATCTTAACGCAATACTTCATATGTACTCAGTTCATATGCTTTTAATATTTCAATCGTATTTCTAGTTCAATCTATATTTTACTTTGTGTTTGTATTCTAAATATTTTTATTGTCTAATATTGAGTGAAGTAAAATGCATCTTGAATCTAGAATGTTGCTGTTCATTCAACGGCATTCGCAATTGCACAAATGAAAAGTTCCCAGCATTGCTATGTTAATAGCTAGCTAGCACCAGAGGGTCGGTGGTTCGAATCTCTCCCAGGGCGTTAATTTCCTTCAGCAAGAAATTTACCCATAGTGTGCTGCACTCAACCCAGGTGTGATTGGGGACCGGTAGGACACAGCAGCACATTATCCGATATGATGTGAGCGCCTATTTGGCTGCCTAGATGCTAAGGCTTGAATTGCCATCCAGTGACCGGGTAATAATATCGGAAGCGCTTTGACCAGTCAATACTGACCGAAAAGGCGCTATATAAATCCGAAATATTATTATTATTATTATTAAAGTTAAATCTGTTAAAGGGATAAATGTCAACTTAACAAGAATGTGATAACAAAAAACTAGATAAAAAAAAGTTTGAAATAAATCTGACAAGAAATAAGAAAGTTATGATTTTCTGTCAATGATAATGATTGAACGTTGGTTTTCAAAAATTACTGTACGGCATTCGTCATAACACGTGACTTTTCGGCCACTTTAATTTTGGATTTTGCTTTTATTTCATTTTGTTTCTGTTATGATTTTGTCTTATTTGCTTCTACTTTGGTTTTAATTTGGTTTTAATCTCGGTGTAGTTTGGTTTAATTGGTTCAGATTGTTAACTTGTTTTGTTTTGTTTAGTTAGGTTTAAATTTCGTTTTGGTTCGGTCTTTAATTTGGTTTTGGTTTAGTATTAGCCCACTGACTACTGAATTCTGTAATCCCAATACACTTTGTACAGGGGTTATCTGGTTTCAGTAGTCAATGGGTTGATTCTGCTTTAGTTTACTACTAATTTGTTTTTGGTTTTCGGGAAGGATTCGTAAGTAAGGGGTAAATAGAAAATTTGTAAAACTCACCACAGCCAACCTCATCTTGGCCAGAGATGCATTTATAGCTGCCGTCACATTCGTGCGATGACCCGTAGCATTCCTGAATATATGTGCAAGGCTTCTCGTCTCTAGTGCATTCGAAATCCACATCTAAAAAATGGATGGATAATACAACGTTAGAAGCCCGGAAGCAACACGATTCAACACGACTCCTCGTTCTGTTCACAGTTAGCTGCCTGCAAACAAAGAGTCGTGTTGAGTCGTGTTGCTTCCGGGGTCCTATGCAAGTGGGGTTCTTTCTTTAAGCAAATGAGCGCCTATATATTCGAGGAAAAGCGACTCATAGTGTTGAGAACTTGCTAATATTACACACAATTAATCATGCATGTGCTCAATCATTAATTCATATATGTATGTTGATTATATCATATATTAGTATCTACATGTATATAGTCATTTATTCGTATGAATAATTTGCATTTGTTAAATCATCAATTTTATGCACTTCAATTCAAACCCACCTAATTCGTGCTCAGTTGATATCCGGTCACAAAGTCCTAATATACAGATTTATGAGAAGGTCTATATTTCGCAAAAAAAATGGGCGATTCTCTAAAATAAAAACTTTGTTGTTGTTTCACATATTCATTTGTCCATCAATCATTCTATATTTGCCTTTATTCGATGTATAATCTTATCATTGATGTATTATTAAATTCGAACTCACCATTGTCATTTGCGGCCGTGACTTCTGCGTGGAAGCCCGATTCACCTGAAGACTCGTCGCTGAAAAGTTGGACCCATAAGGCATTGCCCGATGATGTTATGACAGGTGGAAGGTCATATCCGGTAAAAGATCCAATGTAATTGACCTCGGTCTCGTCTGAACTTCCTATTCTAACCGAATCGTAACCTGTCGAAAATTAAGACAAAAAAGAATTCACAATTGTACTTATCCTAGTTGTTATTTTTATAATAGCACTATGCAGTTCATATACAGTGTGTCTCAATAAAAATGTAACACTTTTGAAATGGTTGGCAAATTGAGAATATATAGTCTTATGAAGAAATGTTGATATTTATAGAAAGCTGAAGGATCGACCTCTCTTATGAGATGAAAAATTGGAAAAAAGAATCATGCTTCGATGAACAGTGTTCACTTAAGTTAGAGGTATGAAAATGTGCCTGCGCAGGATTTTTCTTTTCAATTTTGGAGAGGTAAGCTACTTGTAGCTTAGCTTAC
>BQKZ01003758.1:21094-38095 GCA_036244855.1 Temnopleurus reevesii
AGTCAAAGGTCAAAGGTCACCGGGCAGAAAACTTGTACAAAGTCAACCGATATAGCTCACTTATAACAGAAAAATTGATCCCATTTCTTTTAAACTTACAGTGTGTAGCTCAATTAGGTATAAGCATGTGAGGAAGAACTTATGAGATTTTGGATTTGTAGGGTCAAAGGTGGCAGTGCCCCAAATTTGTAAAATGTATTGATTTCTGATGGCATGGAACAAGCCGTACATATCTTTCTGATTGCGTGATGGCGGAGGCATAAATTTCGACCGTCCGCGGTCGAGGATTCATCTAGTTTATTTTTAAGATAAGAAAGAAAGCGTCTTATTTGTTTTAGGTAGGGAGTAGGAAAATATTTCTCTAAATTTCATATGCTTTTGTGTAGACCAGGTAATTCATGAAATTCTAGGTGAAACAGCATGCATTTTTTTAAATTTTCATTTCCATAATTCATGTGCCATATAATAGCTTTATAATGAAAGTGCAGCGATTGTATTATAATGTTATTACATACCAGTTAAATTGGCATCCAAAGTTGTCAGATATGAATAAAAGCTCACCTTTGTTTTTCTGATAATAATATATCTGAATGACTAGATAGTCTTTTTACTTTTTTTCTTTAAAAATAAAAATCAATAGAATAATAATGAATTTATGATTTGATGGACATTACTAACAATACTGTACATGAAGAAGGGTTGTTAAAAGATAGCAGTGGGCTGATTTTCTTCTTTAAAGTTGTAACTCAACTGAATCCAATTGTAGGATGAATTACCAAGTAAATGCATTTTTTCATAGGCCAAGAGGATATTTGAGAAGTTGTGTCCTGGTGAAGAATTCCTCCCTGCTGCCCCTGATCCAGAGGATCTGGTTTTTGAAGATCAAGGAAAGGAGAATACACCTCAGGTAAACAACCATTGGCAATATTTTGAAGTACATTGCTGAGCTGAAATATGGGAAAATCGGAATTGTAATCTGAAGAGTTCCTCAGTTTAGGGGGATATTTTTTTCACAGATTCCGTGCAAATTTGAACCTGGTGGAAAAAAGAGAGACAAAATATTTGCATGTCATGCCTAAAGACTGATTTCTAGGCGCGAAATAATAATTTGAATCATTCATTTATTGGAAGAAAATACAATTTGCACAACAAATTAATTGTACCACAGTAACAGCATTTGCATTATGATGAATGTAGAAAAAAGTCTTTATGACATAGCAAACCTTAGTGAATCTAGATCTCATTGCTTCTTTTGGTGGGATATAGAAATTAGTTATTAGGATTATACACATTTTTGTCCCTTTTACATTTGCATTATATATTCCGAGACAATGTTTCTGACACCATTGCAACTGCCTGATAAATTCTTGCAGATATGCAGTGCTATTATTTCCAAAATACTAATTACATAAATTTGCCCTTGTTCGATAAGCATCTTGGAGATATAAGTAATATTTATGTCTTCCCACCTTTTTTTCTTGAAAGGCTGGTTTTGAAAGCACATCTGAGGAGAACAAGGGTATAGACGAGACAAAAGGGACGGAAGAGTCAAAAGGCTCCGAGGGGTCAAAGGAGGCAGAAGAATCAGAGAGGAATGATGAGTCAACGGGGACAGATATGAAGGCGATGGAAGAGTCGAGGGATACTGAAGAGTCACAGGCAACTGAAAATCAAGAAGAAACCAAAGAGTTGAAGGAGACAGAGGTGGAAGCTGTACAGGAATCTGGAGAGCAAAAGAAATTTGAAGACTCTTCTAAATCTGAAGATTTAAATGAATCTAAATAGTAAATTTTGACAGAATAATCAAAGGAGAAAAGAAACTCAGATTGAACAGAGTGGTCAAAGAAGAGTTGGAAGGGAAGAACCAAAATATCATTGAATGGCATCGGGTATGAAAGAGGGCAAGCATTAGAAAAGATGAAGAGGATCAAAGTGGTGAAAGGAATCAGGGCTGAAGTAGATTGAAGTACCAAAGGAGATGCGGGAGACAGTATCAAATGGCCGAAACAGGGAGGAATGGTAAATGCAGAAGTCTGAGAGCTATAAGCAAAGCAGATCATATTTCACTATGTTGTTCAGATAATTGTTGATTATAACACTGTTGTTTTTGTATATTTGCCAATTGATATGGCCTGGGGCTAGCTTCCCGACCATCCTCAATCTATATGTTTTACTTTTTTCATGCTTCTGCTCTTGATAAGGTGTGTCATACCAAATGAATAGATTTCAGTTACAAGTTCAGAGCTTAATAATGATACTGTAATGCATGGCAACCAGCGATCTATTGCTCTTTTTTTTAAGACGTGTAATTGGTCGTTATCCATGATGCACAAAAACAACTTTCCACCCCTAAATTTTTAATCTTGATGAAACCAGACATCTGCTTCCCTTTTTTAGTGGCATTAGCTTAAAAGGATAACAATGCGATCGTGCTAGGCAGTAGTGTCCAATTTCAAATCAATTGCAAATCAGCTGCAGATTGAAATGCATATTTTGAGTGGTACATTGTCAGCACATTCAGGAGTAATGCACATTTGAGGAATGTTTTGAATAGCCAGCACTGATGAACTGCAACTTTCAATTGATCACAACTTTCCAGCGACACCCCCAAATTGTGGCATTGGGACAGGTGGATGCACAATGGTTTTTCTGTCTTGATTTATGACATCCATCCATAGTTTGTATCCCCTTCTCAAGTGTGATTTGCAAAAAGTACTGCTTTATTTTAGCAGATTTAGGCAAAATGCATTATGTTTTGTTGTTGCCACCTTCTTCAAAGCCAGCTCGTGGATAGCTCAAAATTTGGTCCAGTGTGCATTAAAAAAAAAGGATTAGGTTCCATTTTTTTAAAATAATGGTCTGACTTCTATCGAAAGCAATGTACCTTGAAGCTCTATGCAATGAGCACTAGAGATTCTAGTAACATACAGTGTGAATGTTCAGGTCAAACCTTTACCTGGTTAGTATAATGCTAATCAGCTTTGTGGTCTTTAGGTAATTTGTTTAATATTTAGTTGGCCTGATATTTCATGACCTGTTTGCCTTTTCACAATCAGTGCAATAGTTGATCTAATTTATCAATTGTCATTGTTCCAGTACCCAAACATTCATGTATTTGTCCATGTTTCATTTATTTAAGCTTTGGTAATTGTATTGTGAGAGAAGTTAATTCATCTTTATATAACCAACTATTCAGTCTTTTGAGATAACAAAACGAATTGTTCAACAGACTTTGTAATAAGCTTCATCATGTTATTAGCTTGCCTGTATCTCACTTTGTATTTTGTTAGTGCAATAATTATCTAATTAATATGTTAAAAAAGTTTGGAAACTTTAATAGGTTTGCAGACACGCAATAATACGTGATGTCTTTTTCCATATCAAATCACATCGCTGAAAAGGATGTTTTAAGATTTAATGAAAGACATATAATTTATTTCCCAAAATTTTTTCACTCGTTAGTAATTCACTTTGAAATGTATAAAAGGAAAAGTTGTAAGATTGAAAATTGATTTACTGTTGTGTTATTTATAAACTGTGAATTTGTTTGGATAAAATTGATGTGAGAGCAGAGTTAATCAATGATTAGATGAATGCAATATTCATTATTTTATCCACCAATCAATTATCAATTGAATAGTCCATTCAAATCCATAGATAATAATGAGACTACGGTACAGGGAACTCTGCTGAAGTCAAATCTTTAACCATATAAATTTATTTGATGTAGATAGGTTTGACTTAGGCCGAGTTGACTGTATAGCAATTGCAACTTTTTCTGTTGGAAATATTAAAAAAGGAATCACTCATCTGTAGAATAACATCTGGAAACAAATGAGGTGCCATTCTTTGGATAATAAAACAATCTTTTTAGTGATGTGAATTGATATGGAAATAAATTTTCCATATTGTTTTTTTAATTTTTCATTTGTGTCAGTAAACTTAAATTTTCAAAAACTTATTGAGTCTACTTACCCAGTATGGGATATGATTGATTGATTTGAGTTTTGGCGGAGAGACGATTGTATTTTTGGTGCTCATATGTGATCTAAATGCATTTATCAGCAAATTGGATTAATTTTGAAGTAAATGAACGTCACGCACATTTGAAACAACGTGTAGAATACATTTAGATTGCTTTTCGATGTAGCCAGTGTAGTATCTATTAACCTTATCAAATGTATTAGCTTTAAAAATATATGAACTATAAAATACAGTCATCTAATGATATTTGGCAAATTATTAGCACTCTATGCAGCTCTACATATGTGACACTGTATATCATAAACAATAATGGAACTCTTGCTATCAAAGTTTGCATTATATATTTTCTATTGTGTTGAATCAAATAAGTTCACAGAGACTAAACTTTATCATGAAGATGAAAGGTATGATGAGATGAGATTTAACTGTAATTGAAAAGGATANGCTTGGGTGTGTTTTGAGTTGGCAACACGTGAATTGGTTTCTGTGCCGTGCCGATGAATTCCCTGCATGCAGTGTGCGGTACGTACCGTATGCAAGTGCTTGCCGTGTTCATGTTACAATTGCATGCACTGCCATGCCTATGCATTATCGGTTCATTTCCATGTTTATTTCGCGAGCTAGCTAGACGTAGCGGGAAAATGTAAGTAATAAACGAAACGATCGCGCAGCTCAGGCCCATAAGGCCATGTCAGGGCAGCCTAGCGAAGGCCGAATAAGCGCTAACGATTTAGTTGCATTTTTCCCTGTTTAAGCTACAATTTCTTGGTGGCCAACCAGGCCACCTAGAATGGTTAATTCTCGATTTTTAGAAGGCCCGATGGGATTTTAGGTGGCCAATTGTCCCCGGGCCACCGCTAATTTCGAGCCCTGACATGTATTTGTCCATAATTCAGTTGTTTAAGCTTTGATAATAATATTGTGATATAAGTGAATTCAGCTATATATAAACAATGAGTCTTTTAAGGTAGCAAACTAATTTTCCATCAGACTTTGTTATAAGCTGCATCATGTTTGTTAGCTTGCCTGTATCTCACTCTGTTTTTTTTTTGTTCGTGCAATAATTATCAAATTAGTATGTCAGCAAATTGTGGAAACGGTAATAGGTTTGCAGACACAGAGCAAAATAATGTGATGTCTTTTCCATATCAAGTCACATCATTGCAAAGGATCTTTAAGATCTAATGAAGGACATCTAATTTATTTCCCGAAATTCTTTCACATGTTAGTAATTCCCTGAGTTTGAAATGTAAGAAAGGAAAAGTTGCAAGATCGAACATTCATTTAATGTTGTGTTATTTATAAACTGTGAATTTGTATAGATAAAATTGATGTGATAGCAGAGTGAATCAATGATTAGATGAATGCAATACTCTTTATTTTATCCACCAATCAATTATCAATTGAATTATCCATTGAAGTCCATAGTTTAACAATGAGACTACCATACAGGGAACTCTGGTGAAGTCAAATCTCTTCAGACCATATAAATTTGTTCAACTTAGAGAGGTTTGACTTAGACAGAGTTGACTGTATAGCAATTGCAACTTTTCCTTTTTGGAAATTTAAAAAAGGAATCACTCAACTGTAGAATAATATCTGGAAACAAATGAGGTGTCATTCTTTGAATAATAAAACACTCTTTTCAGTGATGTGACTTGATATGGAAATAAATTTCCCATATTTTAAAAAAAATTTGTGTCTGTAAACTTAAGTTTCTATCTACCCATTATGGGATGTGATTATTGCTTTGAGATTTGGTGGAGAGACGATAGTATTTTTGGTGCTCATATGTGATCTACATGCATTTATCAGCAAATTGGATTAATTTTGAAGTAAATGAACGTCACGCACATTTGAAACAACGTGTAGAATACATTTAGATTGCTTTTCGATGTAGCCAGTGTAGTATCTATTAACCTTATCAAATGTATTAGCTTTAAAAATATATGAACTATAAAATACAGTCATCTAATGATATTTGGCAAATTATTAGCACTCTATGCAGCTCTACATATGTGACACTGTATATCATAAACAATAATGGAACTCTTGCTATCAAAGTTTGCATTATATATTTTCTATTGTGTTGAATCAAATAAGTTCACAGAGACTAAACTTTATCATGAAGATGAAAGGTATGATGAGATGAGATTTAACTGTAATTGAAAAGGATAATGCAGCCAAATGATTTTGTTTAAATTAATTCCTATCTCTTCTTTGATATCTCTGAACTCAGCTTACATGTATGATTACATATATTTGTATCATGACAGTATGGTAATACTTGTCTTCTTGAATTTGAAATCCATCAATTGTAGGTATGTGTTTGTTGTGTGTCTGTGTAAGACTTTCATTCATGAAAGTCTAACTGATTTTTTTTTAGAAAGTGAAAATATAGACAAAATACAATACATGTTCTTGTTTGTCTATCATAAGATATGTCTATCTATAAAACCCATAAAGAAGTGTTTCTTATGTGACTTAATGTATTCCTTTGCAAGTGTGCAGGAATGTTTTCTTTACACAAAGCTTCAGATGAGTAACCTTCAGTCAAATTTGAATTTTCCAACAAAAAAAAAGATATGTACAATGGTCTCAAAATGTATGTAAGATATATGCCATTATCAACGTCTCGTAAACTTCACACTTCTTAATCTTTACCAAAACTATATTTGGGCTTTTAGTACCAATCACACTGATGCTTTCAATTTAATACCTGATTGAAATCCATTTTAAAAGATTTTGTTAAATTTTTAAACAAAACTTCATGTTCCTTGCCGATTTCAAGCTACTAGTATATCTTTTTGCTTTGCCATGAAGTAGCTTGAAAATGTATTTGTGCATTAGAAAAATGCATGTTCAATGAATATAGAGTTACCATGGTAATGTCTCCTGGACTTTACTCGAGCCGCCTTTCAATCTGGGCTTGGGTGTTTTTTTTTCAAAATGTATGTATTGAATTGATCTAGTCAATTTCTTCTTCTTTTTTTTTTTTACAAGACATGATGTATGAATCAGAATATCAAGTTTATCAGTCTTGCAATATATTCGTATATCAGATTTTCATATTTTTTGTAATATGTTATTTTGTTTGGATGAAAACTGTGGCATTTCAAATCACTGACTTATTTTGTACTTAGTTGAGGCCTACTGGGCCAATATGGAAATAGTTATGCTGAATGAAATTACAGACTAATGAAGAAACATTCAAGTAACAATTTTGTATTGAAATAGATAGTATTATGATGTATAAGAGAAAGAGTGTGAGAGAAAAGAAAAGGAGGAGTGTGCAAATGAGGTTGTGAAAGTGCCATGAATGAAAAGATATGATGTAGAAATTAGTTCATTTTGGGTAATGTGTGATTAGTGTGAAAGGCATGTAAAGCAGATGAGGTGTCAAAAGGTGTAGATGAAATAACAAATGCATCTCGGTGAAACTATGTCACAAAGTCCCTGTTACCATGAAAGTTTTTCACTAAATCAAGGTAAAAAACAAGGAGCTAGGACCAACAATATCGCCTTGTTATAACGGGATCTTTTTACATCCGAACTCTTTGAGGTTCCATCATATGTTGGATAAAACAATTATTTATTTAAGAAATTAATATGGCAGATATTCATGGGCGCTCCAAAATTAGCCTTTATGGAATCTTTTTTAAACTAGTTTACATATTAATTGACCCCCCTGCCCCAAATTAGACTTTTCACCACTGATGACAATTTGTATTTGTTAAATAAAACCTCCTTGTTCATGGAAAAATGAAGGGGCACCTGACCTCTTTTTGTTGTCATTTTTTTTTTTTTGGGGGGGGGGGGGGGGGGTGTTCTAATTGTTTGTTTGATACGGCTTGCCCTCTCCCGTAAAAACAAATTATTACATTTGGCGTCCCATAACATGTAAGTACGTACGTAACGAATGCATACACGTGCATATGACGTGTATTTCTGTAATTGGCCGGTTGCTTGCTTTCGACGATTCCTATATCTAAGACGAAAGGGCCATAAACTGGCTCGTTGATCCTCATATGACTTCAAAAAAGGAATTTCACACGGTAGATTTGTCAAAAAATGATAGGCAAGAGTCAACGTTGATTCAAAAAATAGAACGCCCTGTTGGGAGTCGACAAAGTGATCGTGTTTTTCAAGCAAAGAACGTCAATCAGCACCAGGAAGCAGCCGATATGTCGCCGCAACCGCAGGGAACGACGTTCAAGCTTCTGCTTTGTTTCAGCGGAGTTTTCATCTGCTACTTTTATTTTGGCATCCTCCAAGAAAAGATGTAAGACCTTGAATGTACTTTTAGATGATACAATTCACCCTGAAGTTACTTAGACAATGAGGGGAACTAGCATATTAAAGTGGTATCAAAACCATTATATAATTTATGATGAGGGATGAAGTTTCACTCCTTCACTCCAGTCTCCAGATTTATTTTAATATTTAGGCTATTTTGTGAGTTGCCTGCTGCTAAATAACAGGCATGGCATCGGTTTGTTTGGAGGAATTTTTATATTCTTTCAGAAAAGTTCACCCCTCTATAGACTTTTGTTTATTTAAGGAATACCAAGTAGCTATGTTTGAGGGAAAAAAATTGCATATTGATAATTAAATGCAGTTTTATGAGTGAACTGGTCTATAGTATAGTATTAAAATTAATATTATTAAAAGCCTTCATTGTATTTGTAATGACTAATGGACGGTCATCTTTCACTGATTCCTTGGGACTACATGTATAACTCTGCTGATGTCCTTGGGAGTGGCGATTGGTTTGCCCTTGATTGTGATGTTCAAAATAAAATGCCTTCTGAGAATAGTAATCAATTATAGACTTATTTTTTTACTTTCTTGTAGTTGTAGATAAATGTAGAGCAATTAGTGAATACTGACTGTATGCCAATGTTTACTTGTGCAGATATTCTTGGGGACCAGTCTATTGTTTTAGTGTGATGTTATTCTTATATATTTGTTTTTAACAGTGTTTGCTATGCATATGAATGTGCATCATACTGAGTGGAAATTTTGCGAGGCTAGAAGTAGAAGTAGAACTGCTAAATTTGCGAAAATAAAACCACTATGAACATTTCAGCTTATATAATATTTGTTTCACAATTTTTTTTAATCCAATACCATTGCCATAAGTTGTTTCTTTACACTCGATGTATCTAAATAAAGCAAGGAAAGTATTGGCAATTGCAGGCTCAGATGAAAAAATAATCTTTGTAAAGGGGGTCAGAAAAATGAGGTCGAACTGTATTTTTTATACTCTTATATAACCTGTTGTAATATGTTGAAAACAATAAGTAGACTATTTAGAAAAACTAAAGAAACTTGGAAACTTTCCACAGATTGAATGAAAAGCTTTGTGTAGAAATGTACGTAAAGTTAATCGGATCTGTGCATTCCAGAAGTTTACAAGTTCAAAAATACAAATTCTTCAAATTTAACCAAGAATATTTCATTTTATTTTTACAGAACCAAAGGATCTTACAGTGATGAGAAATTCAACTATTTTTTGTGTCTACTCTTCTTGCCATGTGTGTTCAAAGCTATTTATGCCAAAGCAGGTATGTTATTTTTTCTGAATTATTTAGAATACAGGTACATGTAGGTTTAATAACTCTGCCTATGTCAAATCTCTTGGACCACACAAATCTCTTCAACTTAGGAGAAATTTGATTTAAAGGAGGAATATACCTGTATGACTTAGACACCCCCAATCACACTGACATAGGCAAAGACAAGTTTGACTTTTAAAAGCAGATTTGACTGTATGATCTAGTTCACTTCTATCCTTAAGTAGACTCTAAAAGATAATCATTATTTCCTGTGACTCACTGTTGACCTCGGGACTATTTAAACGTAGGTCGGAATTGAATAGATATTTGAGGGGGTAATTAAAGGATTAGTGCATACTATGCATGAACTGTATGTCCTTGAATTATTAGCTTAGTTCCAATTCCCATTCCCATATGGCATGCTATGAAATATTCCTGTTTTTTATTATTATATGCTTGATTGCATATTCAAAACAATTATTAAAAGTCAAAAGATAATTGGGGTTTGTTGAATAAATATTTGTTTCATTACCGCAGCCTGATTTATCTATACACTGTACAGGAAACAAATGGGATAGTAATTCACAGTAGGCCTAAAGTCATTCAGAGAGTTTTCACGCACAAAGTGTATTCTGATCTTTGTTCTCTCATTACAATTATGAATTTTATTTTTTAAAAATGGCAGTAATTTTGTATGTATTGTAGAATATTCTGATAATTTGTTCATTTTTGTGAACAGTTGTGTGTTAGACCAATGTCCCAAGAGCTAATTGTGTTTAGGCATAAAGCTACAACCATTCAACTCAACTTTTCATCAACTTCACTTTCTTTTGGGAGTGTGTTTGGTCATGCATACATGTAATGTATGTTTTGTAACTTGTAAGCCCATTGTTTGCCCTTTTGCAATTGGTGGGTAGTGTGATGACGTCTATCCTTTGCAAATATGTGCAATATACTGTGACCAAACCTGCAAACAATCACCTCAGTAATTGTGAATGCCCATTATGTATTTTGGGTATTATGGTTGACCATTTTAAAAATCAAATTGCCTTGCAGAATCATCATTGTGTTAAGAGCATTATTATTGTTGACTCTATCAAAGTATACCCTGGAGATGATATTTAGAAGCACAATATGATGTTGAAGCCTTCCTTCTTGCAGTATACATGTGCATGTAATTTGTGTAAATTGGAGGTAAACAGGAATGACGGGATAAACAGGGATAAAACTAGCATAATCAGTTGTTTGCATTGCTTTTCATTTTTACAGATTTTGTACAGATTGAATAGGTTTGTTTGAGTGGTCCAACTCCTCAATATAATCATTCATTGGTCCAAGTGTTTGTGGTACTCCTGAAATACTGTCATAGTTGTAGGGAAAAGGCAGAGCTGTTTCTTAGTCATAATTATAGATTCTCAGGTTTTTCTTTCTATTTGCATTATGGAAAGTCTATTCAATGTGGTCAAAGGAGGTAAAGGAAATGGACAAAGTTCCATTCAGGCAATCACAATAGCAAGAGGCACACAAAAGAAATTCTTTGAAGAAAAATCAAACAGATGTCACACATGCTTATTGTATAATAAGAAAGCTAATTTCTGATGTGTCTGAAAGCTATTGTTATTGGTCTGAATCAGAGTTGTTTACTTTTCCTAATTCCGTCAATGACCCTTCTGCTTTCAGTGGATATTACTGGTTATGTATAATTTTCTGTTCATATGATTCTCTTTGATTAATTATCTTTTTTAATTTCTTTCCCCAGTGCTTTACTTCACAAGCGAAGGCTCAGATCCTACCACACACAATCTCTATGCAGCCTGCTCTGTGACATATCTAGGAGCCATGGTGGCCAGTAATATGGCCCTGCGCTATGTCAGTTACCCATTCCAGGTGCTAGGAAAATCATGCAAGCCAATCCCAGGTAAACTTAAACATGCTGCCCAGATTGTTGAAACTCAAGAAAATGAACAAGCCTATGAAGTTGCCCTAGCTTATATATTTATATCTATCTTACAGCAAGTGAAAGGAAAGGGGACATGAAGAAATACATTGAAAGAAATGATCTTTCATTGATCTTCATAGACTTTGTACACATATAATACATGCGAGGGTCTAGAGATGTGGCATATTTCACGATTTGGCCTTTTACACTTCTGGGGGCTAATTTTCATGAAGATATTTTAAAGTCTATGTGTACTGAAGATGATGGATATTCTTTTGGAAGATATCAATTAGTAGACTTTTCTTCTTCATGCTCTTTGTCAATGTCATGTTTGTTTGTTTGTTTGTTTGTTTGTTCGCTGTTGTCTATTGGTGGTTCAGCTTGCTTTTGAGACTGGCTATTTGCCTAACCTGTTCGACAACATTTTAATATGATTTCTGTAATTCAATAATCTTGGGTTATTTCAAAATTTGTGCATAACTCCTGTATATATATATATATGTTAAACAGTACATTATGTAGATGATATTGTGAAATGAGAAATAATTGCCGTTTATTTACATATCTTTCTTTATTCTTTCCCTTCTATTACAGTCATGATCCTAGGCGTGATTCTTGCCAGAAAGTCGTACCCTTTGATGAAATATTTATGCGTTCTACTCATCGTGTGTGGTGTCGCAACATTTGTTTACAAGGACAAGGGTGGAAGTAAGAACAATGATCACTTTCTAGGCCTTGGAGAAATACTTGTGGTAAGTCCTTGTAAAATTTGCTTTAGGTGAATTTCATCATGTGGCAGCTTGTAGCCACTTGAACATTTCAATTGTTATTAAAGTTACACAAGTGAAAAATATTAGATGGGGAAATAGTGAAAACATTGATTGGTTCCCAAAAGGAAGAAGAGCAAAATCATTTTGGGAAAAGTTTAAATTTAATCTTTTTCAGTAATAATGTTCTCCAGTCACTCCTTCAATATTCCTTACTATTAAGTACTCTTGAGGTTTTTGTAGCCTGGATTTATGAAGGTTTATTAAAAGACTAAAGGTTTGTTGAGATTAAGCATTTAGATAAATTGTACACATGCTGGAAAGAAGTTTTTATCATCTAGCCACAAGGAAAGTTAGATCAACTTTATACAAAATTTTGGTCAAGAATCAATAGCTTGCAAATATCTAAAATATAACACATGCTTCCTCATAAAATTGCTAAGGATGAGAAGATAGGAAAGTGAACAAATATTCATTCAAAACATAGATTTCTTTCTCTTTACCATATAGGGACATTTGGATGAATAATCATGCTGAGCTGATGAGGATGCAGGATTATGAGCTGTTATCATGATCAAGGCTGTTCTAATCACTCTATATTATGTATGTTTTGCGTGTAGATGGTGTCTCTTACATTTGATGGGTTAACTGGTGCTATTCAAGAGAGAATGAGAGGTCGATTCCAGACAAAGTCCCATCACATGATGTATAGCATGAATGCATGGTCAATTCTATATCTTGGCATTGGTAAGTAGCACTGAGGAGGTGTTGTTTGAAAGTTGCAATTTATCGTAAGTTGCATTTGATCGGAATGCACCAATCAAAATCATTGTTTCATGCACATCATGCTAAATGCACATATCAATCAAAAATCTTTATTGAATGATCAATTGAATAATTGTACTTTTTAGCCATACACATACATGTACGTGCCTCAATCAGGAGAGTGTTAGCCGCACAGTAAGGAGGATGTAGATTTAAGAAATTGGCTTCATCACAGCAAAAGGTGTTAAAACTTAGGAACTGTTCCAACTCTATTTAAAATAATGAATAGATAGATATTGATCTGGTGCTACTAAGTAGCTTACAGGTCATTGGTCGATTGGGCAAAAAAGGGGAATTTTCTATGTGTTTTTTTTTATTGTAATGGATACAAAGTAGCATTTTAATTTTTTTAATCATTGTAGCAAGGCAAGATCAAATTTACTAGAAATACAAAGGAAGAGAGTAGCATTTGAGCATTGTTCCCAAGTGATTGGTTTTGAATTTTAAAGGTATCAACATGAATAAAATATTTCTAGAAGTAACATTTTGAAATTTGCAGATATTGGTTGTTGCAAATTACATATTTTTGTCATGAACTTGTATCTAGTAAATTCAAATTTCTTATCGGTTAGCTTGATTTAGCATGATTTTAACTTTTTTTTATTCAAACTCTATTGGTTCTCTGTTGACATTTTATATATTCCTCTCTCATTTTATCAACTTTATCTTCCACTTGTTTCTAAATAGCTATATTTGCAACTGGAGAAGTGTTTGAATTCATCCCATTCTTGATGCGCCATCCTTCATTATTGCCAAATATTATTCTTTTTGGATTGGCTAGTGCCTTTGGACAGGTAAGAAAATATCCACCATTTTACAACCCTGATAGCATATTACTGTTGTATTTATCAATGAAGAAGTTTGACTATTACAAGGAATGAACAAGAAAAAGTATTGTGAATGGAAGCTCCCTACCAACAATCATTTTGAACTGTTCCTCAAGAGTTTCTGGTTCCATCACCCTGTGGGATTAAACTTCCTTATTCATTCAACACCATGAGGGTGAAAAAGATATCAGATAAATTGAACATTTCACGAACAACGAGGGAGTTGCAAGCACCAATTAAAACTATTGGGTTCTTATGCATCTAGTCAAAAGCCCAGACAGTGCTGGAATGAAAATTCTTGTTCCAATTTTCAACTGATTTGCAGCTGAATTGTGGTCAAAAGCAACATTGTAGCAACACCCCTATTAAAGTAAGAGTTCCTATTAAGTTATTGTTAATTAAGTGAACTTGGATAAGTGAATTAAATAAGAAATCAAATAAGTGTACTGCCTGTAGGATCAAGTCAAATGCAATTTGCATGCCTAAATAAGTCTCTAGCTTGCACTGCTTCTGAGGCTCGGATCAGAGGCTGGAGCAAGTCTTTTTCCCTTTTTTTCTTATTTGATGTTATACACATAATTTATGACAAGTAAATTCTGTATTCAGTGGCATTATACTAGAAATTTTGATTGATTCTCACCTATGTCCTTATTTTAGCATTTTATATTCATGACTATGGTAAATCAATATCTTACAATTAATTTGAATGCTCACTTTCTCTCACTCTCTCTCTCATTGTGTTCTTTATCCAGCATTTTATATTCATGACTGTGGCAACATTTGGGCCTCTCACCTGTTCTATCATCACAACAACCAGAAAGTTCTTCACCATCCTTGGGTCTGTTATCTTCTTTTCCAACCCAATGTCATCCAGGCAATGGATAGGTGTTTTGCTTGTCTTTGCTGGGCTTGGACTGGACAGTATATATGGCAAGACAAAGGCAAAACCAAAGGAACTGTCATAGGTTACAGAGGCGTTGCCTCAGTCCCTGTATGCTCGGATGACGTTTTGGTAGAATGCAGGGAGTCGCAAAATAGAATTTTGTCAACAGATGGACATTATCCCAGGACTGGAAATATATTTGTGGATCTGTTTGATTTTGATGCGACTGTGTTAATATGTTCTGATATCCCAGAGCTGATGTAATCTGGCCCTTTCTTGCACTCGATGGCTATGTTGCCATGTAAGCACTGGAGAAAGTGTAAACTTATTGCCTAAATATCACATAATTCTGAGAAGAATGGTAAAACCTCGAAATAAGAATATTTCTCAAATTATTTTGCAAGCAAACATAACAATGATAGAATGATAAGCGAATAGATTTTGAGAAAATATTACACAGACCACATGCTTCTTTCTTTGCTGGCTAGAGAGAAATATCATGTAACTGAAATCATTTTTACTCTTTTACCAGTTTAGAACCACTTGGTTCAATTTCCTTTTTCTTCTCATGTATTCTTCAGCATTCATCGCTGGCCTAACCACTTATATTCCAGATCAGTTTTTTGCAAGTACTCAATATAAGCTTTTATTGAGTTTTGTTAATGCACTGCAATGCACCAAGTTGGGGAATTCAGTGAAATATACATGTCCACTCCACTACATATTTTTTCTTTGTAAACTAATTGAAATGCACTTCAATGATTGCAGATATTTCAACCATTTTGGAACATGCAAGAGGTAACAGTCAGAATGTGAGTTTTTCATAACAACTGAACAAATGTGAGAAAAAAAATGTTACCATAATAACGATATTCTTGGTCATTCACTTATAATGAAGGCCTTGAATCCATTTTGAAATTCACCTCATGCATATTCTGGAATGGTTTGCATCTTTGTCATTGTGGCTCGTATACATGTTGATAAAGTAATTACTACTGTAATTTGATAAAAGTGGGTTTGGATATACATTAAAGAAGGTTACTAATTCATAGAATATTCCAGATGAGTAAACTGGCTGTGCTTAAAATTGTTTCACTAATTTGATGAAAATGACCCGCTTTCCCCTCAACGATCATCAAACGACATGCAAATAAGAATGAGGAATTAGTGCCCTGCATGCTTGCATACAATGCGTGCGGATGAAACCAGTGCAGGAGGTCGTGAATGGATTTAGATTTGACCTCTCGGGTTTTCAATTCATATTTTGGCCGTGAATCAAATAACTTTTTGATGTAAACCGAAAACAAATCAAGTTATGATATTTGGTCTAAGGTAATATTTATAACTTGTTATCAATGATGGGCTTTTATTAAACAAGATCCTGCTCTACATGTATATTTATATTTATTTCATATTTAAGACAATTTTTATATGTGTGTCATGTTTGCTTTTACTAAGAATATTTGTCAATGCTTCATTGGTAAAGAATTTTCATAGTGCCAGTTTTATTTCATTTTATTTATGAATGAAGTTATTGAATATGATCTTTAAAGTCTGTTACATCCACTATCAACCAATCAAACCAATTAATTAGTTCGCAATTTTACCTCAAATATTTGCATTTCACGGATGCTGCAAGATCTACTGATTTTGAGTCTTTATTTGGATAAATTAGATAAATTCTGATTTTGCGGATATGTATTGGCCATTGCATCAGCATGATAATGGTAAACAAAGTATTTAAGCTTCCACCACTGTAAGGTGCCCTGGTGTCAGAGGCATTATGTTTTCGAGATGTTATGGAATATTTCACTTTTGTAATAATGAAAAATGATAATTCACAAATTTCAACAGTCTTCAACAGAGTGTATGAAGCTATAAATGGGTATTGTTTTGCAAATATTTCGCACAAATATTACCCTGATCCCACCTAGTGTTTTTATAAGCAACTGGTGAATAAAATGAACATGTTTGTATGCAGTTTTTGCACTACTTTGATTGGATTTAGTTTGTAGAAACATACATTGTATATTCTTGTTCATTTGAAACATTTGAACGCTGTAGTATTAATTCCAAGTACACAAGAACTTGATGCAGTTCTTATATGTATTTGTAAGCAGTTTTCATAGTAATATAGTAATGTCAATTCTATTTAATATTTAATGGTTTTTTTAAATTTAATTTTCTTTTATCGTTTTCTCTCTTTTTTGGGGGGGGG
>BQKZ01003759.1:0-10826 GCA_036244855.1 Temnopleurus reevesii
TGACGTTTCTACACCCCCCCCAAAAAAAAAAAACCTCCCGTATGCGCCCATGATTATCAACGGGGATATGCCAAGATTATTGCAACTCCGAAACAGACCCTTGTCCTTGGGATATTGCATTGGATGTGGATATATTAAATTGATCAGTATCCTTTGAAATAAGACTGAGGAAATGACAGACAAAGAATGTGCTCATACCAAACAACCAATTCAATACACTGCGATCAAAATGGACAAAGGAATTGGAAAAAGTAAACAACTCTCTTTCAGGCATTTACAATAGCTTTTACAGACAAACATAGCTTTCCTGCTTATTCAGTGGAGATGTGCAATGTCAGTTCAACATTTCTCGGCAGAATATTAGGGAATTGCCTTTCCTTTGTGCGCTTCTGGCGATTGTGAATGCTTGAATGGAAGTTATTTACTTTTTTTTAATAATTTCTTCGTTCTTCTGCTAACAGTGCATGGTCCTAATAAAGGAGGGAAACATTTCCCGGTGTTCAGCAAACGGACGAATATTACTGCAATACATGTACTTTGAGCAGAGGGTACAAAATACTGGGACAAACTAAGGAACTTCAAGCTCCCACAATAGATTGATGAACGCCTCCGTTCATTCACCTGACATGTGCGACACAAGCTTAATTGTGGATACCTGATTGGAAGTTGTTTACTTTGTCCTCGTCTGTTGCCTGTTCTGCTCACATAGTTGCCCTTACCTGTTCAATTTTGGAATTAGGGAAGAACATTTATTTTGTCTACGAGACATACGATAGAATTCCATTTTTTCTACTCTCTTTGTCTCCATAACCACAGTGTTTGGAGATAGGATTAATCAAAACTTGATTTAAAAACTAATTTGAAACAAACAAATTTTTGAGACCTCTCGAAAATGTTATTTTATTATCTATTTTTCCGTTATATTGAATAGAAGATTGAGTAAATCGTGGAATCTCTTTCGTTATTGATTCGGCAATGGTATGTGCAATAGAATATCCACACTTAACATGATGCTTTCCATTTTACATATAGGTGTTTTAGATCATTAAAGATCGCATGGGTTGAGCAAATTTCTTGTACGAGTATGCCCAAGAGTTTAGATTAAAATTAAAAGAAAGCTCAAAGATAAGAATATTAATAAGGATATTCATTGATTATTTTTTTCTAAAACGAAACAAAATATGGTATCATTGTAAAGGAGGTTGAAACAGATGTTATTGTTATGCGCGTTACAAGAATTGAATATTATTATAATTATCATTATTATCACGCCTGATACATTTTATTTTCGATAAAATAAGGGACATTTAAACAAAAACAAAAAATTCGTTCTTTTAAAAACGATACAATAAACTCGTTCTAAAAGTGGGGGTCATTATATTGATTTTCCATATTCAAAATTTCTACGACAAATAGCCTAATGTGTGTTCGAACGGTGTTCCTTCCCAATAATCTTAAAAAGTGCCATTATCATTTTCCTTTTTCACAGAAACGATCTATATCCTATTATCGTCTCGGCTGAAATTAATGTTAAAAGGTTTTGGAGATTAAAAAACATGTCGCCGTGGAAACATGAATTTAATTTAATTTTCCTGTCCAGCATTTTAATGTTCTAGACGAGGGAACGCAATCCACTTGACACTTCAAAAAATATATGTTTTCATTGCTGCTAATACATGGATCAAAGCAGAAATATTATTCATAAACTGTTAAACATGTTTGTATGTAGTATAGATATACTAGAAATAGATAAATTTGATTTTACTTTACAATGTGATTATTACTTGTATTTATTCTGAAATTTTAGCGAGTTAAATTCAAAGTGTGTACACAATTCAGGAAGGAGCGATAACAAATCATTATTGAATAATCTACATAAAATAGCTTTGAATAAAGAACCAGCAAATCAAAAAGAAAAACAAAGTCCGGTACTAAAGCTCTCAAGGGCCAAGCAATTTATGGGATAAAATGGTGTGAAGACAAGATTCGTTCATGCAGAAACGCATCGACTTGTAAATCTCGCAAACAATAGATATATAATGACATTTTAATTAGCAAATGTGTTTGACAAAAAAATATGATATATACAGCAACATTTGATTTCTATTTATGGCGTCATAATGCACTATACAGAATTTGGTTCCATCAATCCGATTCAGATTCAAATTCATTTTAGTTTGCCCCAAGACAAACTATGTATTCAGCTGTTAAATTAATGAGGGTAAAATAGACAACTTTTGTAATGTATTCAAATTTTATGCCTGCTCCTTTGTCAAATGCACAATGACAAATTATTTGGTCACCCGATATAAAATAATCTTACTTCAATAGAATGAATGTGAATAGCGTGTAGTGGTTATTGCGAAGCTGGTAAGCTACAACGTTTGTCCAACCTAGCAACGACAATGTATGCAAGTATGGTTCTGATTATTTTACTCTCATTATTTTTGACAACTGAATACATTGCTCGTCTTGGGTCAAACGTGAATAAATCTGACGACAATATGAAAGTGGTCTCTTGTCAAGATGGTACTTGCATACATTAACATTGCTAGGTTGGACTAACATTGTAGCATGAATAACCTATCAATAACCATGGAAAGATATTTGCATTCATTCTATTGATATATGACTATAGCTTATTGGGTGATCAAATAACGTGTCATTGTGCGTTCGACAAGGACGCGTGCGTAAAATTTGAACGTATTACGAAAGTAGTTTATTGCGTTACAAAGTTATCGTTTCCCCAGGAAATCTATTATATTTTTATCATCCCCTGACGAAGCAGTACCGTATATACCGATAAACGTTATGTCTGAAACAATTATCAAATTCAGACATTGATAGTAATTTTCGCATTTCTTTGTCAAGTGCGTCAAGACAAAATATTCATTCATCTGTTAAAAAGCTGATATACCGTAATTTAAACTGTAACAAGAATGCAGAATAAATGCGTAGATTAATCAGGCGCGTAGCCAAGAGTGCACTTGAGTGGGGAGCGAAATGTGTCTCAGAAATGTTATTGACAAGCAACAGCAACAAAAAAAAAGAGAAAGAAACAAGGTTGTCAACACTTCCCTGTTGTGGACTTACGAGCAAAAAAATTCCATTTATTTGTCGCACCTGGATAAAAAATGGCATTCATTGTTTTCCAAACTAAAGCAAATTAGGTATCCAAATTACGTTTGATTATTAAACAAAAAATGTTATAAGGAGAATGAATATATACAGAGTTTTCATAATTATGTTCATCATGTTTCTTCTTTTCTTGTTAAAGTGCGAAATGAATAATGAATAAACAAATAAATAATGCAGTCTAATTTATGCACATGTTTTTGTTAATTGCTCAATGAGAAAATGTTTTCGTTTACCTGATAACGAACAAACACATTTCAGTAGATTGAATGAAGAACACCTGCATTGCTTGCTGCTATATCAGATAAAATATAATACTTGTCGTAAAGTCCCGGTCACATAGGACCCCGGCGAAAGCAACACGATTCACCCCGACTCGTTGTTCTGAGGCAGATAACTGTGAATTAACAAAGAGTCGGGGTGAATCGTGTTGCTTCCGGGGTCCTATGTGACCGGGCTTTAGGAACGCCAATATTGCAATAGACCACTTTCGTAATGTATTCAAATTGTATACACCCTTCTTTGTCAAACGCACAATGACAAACTATTTGCTCACCTTATGTAACATATTCCTATTCCAATGAAATAAATGTGGATAACATGCAGTAGTTGTTGCTAGGTTGGTCAAGCTACAATGTTTGTCCAACTTATCAACGTTAATGTATGCAAGTAGCAGTCTAACTATTATATATACTCTTATTATATTTTGACAGGTGTATGCATCATTCATTTGGGGGCAAAAGTGAATAAATCTGAAGACATAAAGAAAGTGGTCTATTGCATTCTGTCTATTATAAAGTAATTGCCTTTTGGCAGGTGAGTACATTGTCTTGACTTTCGGAAAAACATTTATTTATAAATTTGAAAGGTTAGTCCCAACATTAACGAAGCTTTTATAAGAAAGGAAAACTGGTTCAACTGTCTTAAAACGTAGGCTTCGCGTTTAAATGTCCCAATTTCTTTAAATCATTTTACTGTGCCGTTTTCACTGATGCATAAACTCTTTCAGAATCGTCATCTCTGTTAATGCTTCAATATTTGGTCAACTTTGCTTTTCAAAGACGATCTCCCTGAAGATAGTTTTTGATGGATTGGAACAACTGAAATTGTTTTTTGTGTTTTGGTCTTTGTCCTTTGAAAAGCGACATCTCTGAATTATGATTTAATGGAAAATGCACTGGACTACGTCAATTTCAGAAAAGATTTGAACATTAAATTTCAAACAGGAGATCTTTAAACGGACGGGATCAGGAGATTTTAAAGGAAGTAATTTTGCCAGATGACAATGTATGTAAACTTGTGAATTAAACGCACAACGGATTGCTATTCTAGCGGAATGTGGAAGACCATACAATGAGCCTCCTTGATGGAAAAATTAAGGTAAGTGATAAATATATTCTGATTCATCTCATAGAATACTGTTTAGTGCTCATTTATTTCGGAATAAAATAAATGTTTCGTCAATGTATCAAAAGGAATGGAGCCAATATTTCAGGCCTTAACCTGTGATTTTGAATGAATCTGAAACAGTGCCTACAGGATCGTGATCAAAATGCATAAAATTTCTAAGTAAAACTTTTTACATGAGGTAAGAAAAAAATAAAGAAGCAAAAAAACTGTTGATCTGGTCAAGCTCATATGGGTGTTTATATTAGATTACATAATATCTATATAGCCCTCCCATACATACTTCGGCACAATAAAAATTATATATTCTAAATTTACTATCAACCTCCCTTGTGTACCATTGGCGGGAACTTTCCCCGATGTCTTGTCTCTGTCTTGGCATTTGCAACTTTGTGTGAATTGAGAGAGTGTTTAAGTTGTTGTTTAAACGCCATTAAATATTCATAATAATAACGCGAATGTTTATCAAGATTGATTTATGTCTAGGACTGACATTTAACCCATCACCCAAACGACGTAAGTGGGTCTCGAACCCAAACCTTCTATTCAGCATTGTAATGCTACATTGTGCCTGCATAATGTTTATCCTTCCCCAAAAAAAATCACAGTGCGCGTGTGCTATGTGTTTTCGTCTTCGTATGTTTCATGAAAATGCAAATCTAGCACATTAACATCGTATGCATAATGCATTCAATACTTGATTCAAAATAAACCATAACGAGAAACACTTGTTGCCATAGCATCACAACAAGAAAACATCAAGGGGTGTACTCTAGTTAGCATATCTACGCGACTGATCTTATTCGGTGAACGAATCTTATCCCGATGATCCTTAAAGATTTACCAGCCTGTCGGTGATTTATCATCATTATTATAGTATAGACAGGTAAGCGATTCATCCGAAATGTCAAGCAGAAATATACTTCAATATAAATATTCATGCCATTTGAAATCTTGTCATGAACAAATTGCAAAGTTACATGTGTTAGAAAACGTTATTTTTCAGCAGAAAATATAATCAACTCACATTGATAGAAAGGAAAATATACTTAAGCTAAACCCATCATGTTGAAATGATAAATAATAATTTGCAAATGAAAAAAAAACTTTGATGAAGATTATCTTACAAGTTCTAAGCGAAATTTATTTTTTATTCTGGGAAGTGCTGTCACAATAAGTTACTAACATTGAATAGGTCGTGTATTCCCAGGGGAGTAGACAGTGGGGGATGAAGGAAGACTCCCCACCCCCGAACTTTCGGTGGACAGGATGATCTGTACAAAGAACGCATAACATTGCACAGTAAGCCTCGCCTATTCAATAACGACAAAAAGAAAAGTTTCCGTCCCTGCAGTTTATACTAGGGACTTTTAGCAAACAAGACGGGAGTGCCGATCACAACGTTAGCTCTAAGATCCATTCAAGAAGTAGCGTTGTGTTGGTGCACCCTTCTGGAACGGACCTTAGAGCTAACGTTGTGATCAGCCCTCCCGTCTTCTATGCTAAAGGTCCCTAGTACTAAGCAAAAGAACTCTGAGGTAATGCTTTTACACAAAGTGTAGGGGTGGCTGCAGAATTTAAGAAAATATATTTACAAAAATCTCAATTTCATTTTCACATGTGGGGACACACACGGTCAAAGCTAGGTCAACGATCTCATATTTTGGATCTTACAAAGTGCAGGAATGCTACAAAAGTTTATCATACTTGTCAAACTCTGAAGATATTTATTTTAAATTTGTATATCGGGTAGACATGGTAACAGTATTTTGTCAATTGATATGTTCCGCTGCTGAATATATTTTCAACCTTTTCAATAACCATAAAAGCTCGACATTAAGTTATATATTAAAGCACATCTTTGTAAGAAAAAAAAATGTGCTAAATTTCGAGTCAATCACAACTCTTCCCTAAATTTGTTTGCAGCAAACATCAAAATTAAAAAAAGTGTGTACCCTCCCCCTTAAAAGCGCTCAAAGCACCAGAATAAATGGGACTACACACATTGCCCTATATATCTGCTCTTGATTTGGAAATACTAAATTATTATCTTTTTTATGAGACCCAATTCTAAAGCAGTCACCTAGGTAATATGTCTAACTCAAATTAACAATTCATTATTTAACATAATTGATATAATGTTGTTTCATCAATTGTAATCAAACAATTAACATTTTCTTTATTGTGTATAATTTGCTTAACATAACACGATATATATATAAAAAAATGTAATAAGAACAGGATATTGACTGTATATATGTCAATGACGGTCGAATGAATAAATTTCCAAATTTCCAATCCAAGCAGAAAATAGATTGCTGAAAAATTAATCCTATGCGTACGTGAAGTTATCCTTAAAAGGAATAACAAGTGCGTGTAAATCATCGTATTCACCCTAATCCTTTGAAGCACCTGGGAAGTTGAAGAAATTATAGGTGACCTAAATACTGCTATATCGCTCTAAATTACAGATTGCAGGTGGTATCACAATGTGACTTAAAGTTATGTTGATGAAACAAAGATTTTATACGGTGGATGGGAATAATAACATAACTCGTAAATATTTTCCGCTGACTGATTTACAAGTACAATCAAATTATGGTAACATTATTATCATTCTTACTATATTGTTGTTGTTATTATTATCATTATTATTATTATTAAACAGTTTTTAAAAAGTTTAAAACATTTAGAAACACTAGAAAGAATTATTGCTTTTAAGAAAAAATCGCCTTGATCTACACAACAACAAATGGCAAAGTATGTCTTAGAATTATTCTGTTCAATGTGATATATTATGTTCTATTATGTTGACTATCGCATGCATGTAATTTGATTTGATGAGAATTGTTCCAATAAATACTTTAAAAAAATACTATTATTATTATCATTATTATTATTATCATTATTATTATTATTATTATTATTATTATTATTATCATTATTATTATTATGTTTTATTTCGACATTAGGGCTGGCACTTTTCTCCCGGGGCCCCGTATTCTTTTATTAAAAAAAACACAACAATATTGTGATCATAGAGCTGCCCCCTCATCCATATACACAAATGAATGTGTGCACTCACGCACCAATGAACACACACACACACACACAAAAACACACAAACACACCAGTCAATCTTCACGATTTCCACGTTTTGTCTGACAGAAATTCATACTAATATGATTTATCCAAGATTACTCACCATTTTTGAAAAGTTCTGCGATAAGTTCTGTAAGATCGGATTGGAACCGAAGCTATGAATAAGATCAAGAGTGAAAAAGACGATTAATATGTAAAAAAAATCAACATATTTAATGAATGATCAAACTGTAAAGACACAAAGGCGTAATTCTATTTTGGGCGAAAATGAGGGTTTTTTATCATCTGATCGCAGATGTTACAAAAATGTATACTCTTTGATAAACACAAAGAATCATCTGAATTATTTTGTCAAATTTTATTTTCATTCTCTCATTAATGTGGACCAAAAATATTTGAACGCATTTCTATTAAAATGGCTAAATTACAGAAATGTCTTTTTGTCATAAACCCCTGGCTTTTCAAATAAATGTTCCAAAGAAAATATTTCATCAATCTTCAATGCCTTTTTTAACATTCTTCTTAGTTTTATATATTTAATATTGATACAAAATAGCACGATGTTACATTTTTTTCATTTTATTTCATTTTATTTCTATCAGAATCACATTAAAAACAATTTACAAAATACATATAATAAAACTCGATAGTGGAGACAACAGGGAAAACATTAAAGCCTTATAATTAAGTAGCTACCATGAAAAAAATTAAATCATACTACATGTATAAGTATAATATAGACAAATTATTACATTACATTATTTGAATCACATGAAAATGCGTAGGCAAGAATACAGGAACTTCATCTGCAAAGGGATTTTGGACTAAATAATGTAAGTGTAGAGAGGACGTGTCTTTACAAATTGATTGAATGTTAGTATGACCTAGTTCTGATAATCTCATAAGATCCTAGATGATAAGGTGTTTATCATTCCTATTTTCGTCCCGTCTCAGACAGCGAAATAATAACACATTATTTACTTTACATTGATGGCTATATCACAATTCATTGATATGAATCCATTTAGGATAACTCAATTTCTGATAGAAGGAAATAATTCATGCATTAAATCTTATTTTGCGCAAACTATAGTGGAGGAGACAACTCGTACATATACTTTCCCCCATTAATAAATTGACTGAGGAGTACATGTATTGAAAGAAATACGTTTTATTCAAAGTTGAAACTTCCAAGATAATGAACACTTTGATAGCATAGATCATAATATCTATTTTTATCTGAAAGTATTTTATTCAGTATGATTTTCCTTAGTAATTTTGGAATCTTAATTCAATATTACTTCAAATGGTCTAAGCTATATTCTCTCCCCAGTTAATTATATCAGTATACCATCCTAGCTAGCCCAATCATCAGAGCGCTCCCCGCTCAACCCGAAGGCCCGGGTTCGAATCCCGGCTGCGTCATACAAAACAACGTGAAAAAATGGTAGTAGCCGTTTCCTTGTTGAAGGGCTAGAGCAACGCAAACTAGCTACCGGGCAATTCGGCAAATAATGTTCCAGTTAGGCTAATATAAATCGGAATGGACATAAACATAATCCTTTGTAATTGTTTATGTTAAAACGTCTAAGTTTCGAATAAGATAACGATAACGCACACACATTTACCCACCCCCTTTAATTTTACGTACTCTCCATTTATATCTGGTAATTTGCTTTCGAGAAAACATTGATGGAACAAGCCTTGCATTCAAATGCTTTTAAACAAAAGAGTACCTGTCATTCTAAATTATTCTCCAAATAGGCGAATTTTCTAATGATGCAAAATTAAGCCTACTCTGTACACAAAGGTTTTTCTTGTCAACCCCAAATATTGCAAAAAACAGTTCAAAGGCTTACCCGGTATAGCAACAATTAAGGCATGCAGACTAACCCGTTTAACAAATACCACGTAGCTATGTTTGTCGGAAAGAAAGCGAACTGGTATATCCTACTACGTCATACAAGGCATGTTCCATCAGTGTTTTCTTGAAATGTGAAAAATATATATTTCAAGTAACGGGAAATCTATTTCAAAACTGTGTCAATGAGGAAGAAAATGTGTGGACAAACCACATTAATTGATTGGATTTTCCCGTTAAGCATTGCACATTTTTAAACATCGACAAAAACACTACTGGTACTTTGGTCGATTAAAATGATGTAATGTCTTTAAAGGAACTTACCTGTGAGTCAAGGAGCGGAGAGGCAAATGCACTTGATAGAGCCAATATAACAAGGGCGGCAACTGTTAATTCCTTCATCATCTTGATATAATTAAGTCTGCATAATAGAAAGAAGACAATGAATTATATTACATTGTAATCGTTAATGAGGAAAAATCATCATGTATTTAGTCAATTTAATTTCGGACAGACAGAAAAGAACAAAAAATGTGATAATTGAAGCTACAGAATATTTGTTTTATTATCTTTATTTTTTTTCTATATCTTTAGTAAATAGGAGAATCTCCTTAATACATGAGGGGAGATTCGATTTAATCAATTTATCATTCAAATTTGAATATGAACGCCAGGAGAAAAAAAAGATTGATAGTAGAGCAATTGGAACAGAAAGATGTGACCAGGTCTCGCAAGGACTACCCAGAATCACTTTGTAACTTTCCCGGTCACATTTTTATCGGCGCTTGCCATGATGCCATGACGCCCGGAGTATAAACATTCGCGTTGGATGGTATAATGCAAAGTTAAGCCAGGCTGAAACCTGCACGACTTTTGGCCACGATTCTGACGTGATAAGTCATGTCATTTGAGCACGTTTTGGGAGGCTCCCGCATTGTTCAAGACAAGCTCACGCATAATTCACGACTAGATCACGCATAGTTCACGACAAGCCCACGCATTGTTCACGACAAGCTCACGCACGTAGCTTACAACAAGCTCATGAATTGTTTACGATGAGCTTACACATAGTTCACGACAACCTCACACAAAGTTCACAACAATCTCATGCATAGTTCACGACAAGCTCACGCATAGTTCAGGACGAGTGCACGCATAGTCCATGAAAGGCTCGCACATAGTACACGCAAATTTCACGACAAGATCACGCATATTTCACGACGAGTTCACGAATAGTTCACGACAGGCTCACGCATAGTTCCCGACGAGTTCACAAAAAGCTCACGCATAGTTCACTACGATTTCACGCATATTTCATGAC
>BQKZ01003759.1:43067-64568 GCA_036244855.1 Temnopleurus reevesii
GGGTATCAAATGAAAGCTAATTAGTTGCTCTTTCAAATGATATATAAATCTTAAATTTGATGTTTGCCGACAAGTGCTGGGTTTTGCTATAGCCGGTCACATATATGCATACACAAATTTAATGTAAACGATATTAATCAATCCCAAAATCTATAGATTTTTCAGATCGACGGGAACGTTTTCCACTGAAATATTTGATGGGAATATGTTTTTTTTTCGTGGTGTAGTGGTTGTAACTCTCGCCTTTCAACCAGAGGGTCGTAGGTTCGAATCGCACCCATGGCGTCAATTTCCTTCAGCAAGAAATTCATCCACACTGTGCTGTACTCAACCCAGGTGAGGTGAATGGGTACCTGACAGGCATTCCTTGAAATGCCAAGTGCGCTGGTGGCTGCCGGGCTAAAGCCCGGGTAATATTAATGTAAAACGCCTTGAGCACTCAGCAGCGAGAGTGGATACGTGCGCTATATAAATTGCATACATTATAACTATTACATAAAATAATGCATTGTGTATAAAATACTTAACAATTTTGAAAAGTCTATCAAAAAGTAAGTACAACATATCACAGAGATTATTTTAATACTTACTGATGCTCAATGGTCTAACCTATGAGGTGCCACCGACAAAATTAATTTCCATCCACACTCGAGTGAACACTGGCTGTTTTTGTCCTGGTGTAAAAAGGCTTGCATAAAATAGGGTAGAACGAAGAAGTAAACCTTTACAAACATACGGAAAAAATTGGAAGACATTCTAATAGTGCCGAATATTGACTTAAAAATACACTTTTTGTGGTTACTCGGTTTGATATCAGATGATACATTTCTTATACTCATGCATTTGAATTTCAGAGGACAAATTGTTTACTTGATAGTCAGAGATAGGTTGACCTACATCGCGCCCTAGAGTTTTTAGGTTTTTCAAACATCAAATCATTAACGTAAACGAAGTCTGTATCAAAATGATGCGACAATTATGACATTGTTGACTGAGCTCAATGAGAAAGGATGAAACGTAATAATGCAGCCATGATCGTTAGCCATATAAATATTTTAAGTGACATTCATAATATAATAATCTCAGTTAACCCATTTGGAATTAATGCTACAATAAATTCACAAGAAACAAAGATATCGATGAGAGAGAGGGAGAGAGAATGAGAGATGGGTGGTATAGAGATAACAAAGACAGTCTACTTCAAATATCGGTGAAAGTAAACCAGGGGAAGGTCCAAACATTCTTAATATCTACCAGCGCAATATGTTAGATAAACAAAATGAAAAAGAGACACACTTTGTACCAGGCTTGGCTCTCAGATTAAGTGCCCGAGTTCTACCACTCCGGAAAAAGTAATCCAATTTCGATTCAGAGAAAGAACAACCAATGGAAGCAATGGATGTCATGTTATAAAGAAAAAGGACAGTCTTTATTTATACACCGCGGCTTGGTCATGGCTATCTGGCTATAGAAATGTAAACAGCTGCCACATTTACATCCGTGATCGAGTTATCCTTTACCACGAAAATGACCAGAAATGGATATCTTCCAATTATTACAAGAAGAAGGCATCCACGTGCTCGTCCGAATTTTTATGAAGAAGATGATAAAATGAAACAAAAACACAAACAGCTGCAGGTGTAGAGTTATTATGAGATAGGTTTAGGAGTTTGATAATTATTTTTCATGTAAAATGTATGAAGTATTCATTTAATTCATTCTAAACTTGTAGTCGTGATAATCAAAGGATTTTGACCCAATAATACTTTCAGTAAGCCTGCACTGAAAAAAAAAACCGCTGGTGTTAAATTTAACACCAGCCGGAATCTATGCAGGTCCACACCAGAAAAATGTTAAAATAACACTCGTTTGGAATTATTTAGATAACACCGAGTGGCGTTGTTCGGGGGGTTAAACAACACCAATAAATGTTTCAATATATTGATTTGATTTCTAACATTCGTTATCTCAATACTTTTCTGATATGGACCTATGTAGATTCCGGCTGGTGGTATGATTAACACAACCATTTTTGCAGTGTGCTATATTTACACCATTCATATTCAACATACACTACAACATTTCCAGGTACATAATCCGTTAGCATATTCATGATTCCCGATATTTTCAGAGAAAGGGATATTGTGCACTTAAAATGTAATTCCTCGAAGTTAAAAGTAGATTTCTTGTTTGAATATTAACGAATTCACGCTAAAGGGGCAATGTATGCGGCGCCGTGGTGTAGTGGTCGTGACTCTCGCCTTTCAACCAGAGGGTCGTAGGTTCGAATCCCACCCATGGCGTCAATTTCCTTCAGCAAGAAATTTATCCACACTGTCCTGCACTAAACCCAGGTGAGGTGAATGGGTACCTGGCTGGAATATTTATTCCTTGAAATGCCAAGTGCGCTGGTGGCTACCGGGCTAAAGCCAGGATAATAATAATGTAAATCGCCTTGAGCTCTCAGCAATGAGAGTGGACACGTGCGCTATATGAATTGCATATATCATTATTATTATTATTAATCAGACCTTAAAGCCCAAGTACAGTTTTGGTAAAAGCGAATATTTTTATCACCAAATTTTGTCTTCAAATCTATATAAAATGAAACATGATATCATGAACATGGTGTACAAAAGATTGCGCGAAAAATGAACAAGTTTTGGAAAAGTTATAACCTAAAATGTGCAAGATATTTTAGCGTCGTGTCCCCCGACGCTAATTTAATATTTTCTTTCTTGATAAAGGACAACTTCTCATGCACAGAATTGGGAGAAAATTTCAGAATTTATTCTTTATGAATTCCTTTTTAACATGATTAAATAAAATCTTGGAAATAAATTTGTATATGCTCGATAAGAAGCAAAATATTGTTATAACCAAGAGAGGGCGCTAAATACGATTTAACGGTCAAATTCAAATTTTCAAAAGAATTAGCTCCTAGAAAAATATTTTATGGTCTTAAAATGTGTATAGAAATTATATGTCATGGTAAATATCCCCCCCAAATCCACATTTATCAATCTTTACCAAAACTATACTTGGGCTTTAAAACGACGAAGATGACATTTCCGTTTTACATACAGTATGCAACTCACTTGAGGTACGATAAGAACCGACAATCCATGTGCACAATGCATGAATTTTGCGACCAGGGCCCCGTTTTCCAATCAATCGTAAGTCTGTTTGAAATCATGTGCTCAAAATTTGCAATTGATTGCAAAATTAATTGTATCTCTTTAAAACATGACTTCCCATAGAGTTACCACAATGGATTGAGTATTTTTATGCCCAAGTCGCATAAAAATTGGGACGCGAATTTTGTGACCAAAGATCGCGAATATTGCGTCGTCGGACAAGGGAATTACCGGCGGGGCGCACCTCCTTCGGCGCATAAGATATTATGTCAAAGAACAATAGTGTCGATATCTACTTTAGATAACGTTCTGGATTGACGTATGATATGTCCATGACTTCTATCCAATTACTACCGTACTCTTGGGTATAAAAAGAAATATGGGATGGTCATTTAGGGGATAAGTCTTAGTAGATTCACATCTAATGCAGATATCCACATTGTTATCTTGTAATATGTTAAGGACGTAGAACAAGCAATATCTTACGCTTATTGTTAGAACACGATATAAACTATTTTCGAAAAATTAAGTCGAACGCAAATTCAATGGTCCTTTGTAATGCTATTCAAACTGGAACCGGCTTGTCACTGTTGTGTCCGCACAGTTGAATACACGGCGTACGGTTCTAATGTCTGTGGCCCACTTAACTTTTCGGAAATAGTTTCTATCGTGTTTTAGATGAAACAGATTTGCACATATTTCTTCCCGAATATATATACTAATCTTTTCCATAAACCATGCAAAGATATCCCATCTTATGAACGTTTTCCCCTTTTTATGCTTTCCCATCGTTTTGTTCGATACCTTCTGTATCGGTTAAAAATTTGAAGGCGTTAATCATAAATCCAAAGATTCTCATAGAGGATAAAACTCGGTAGTCATAAAATATTGTAAATAATTCCTGAGGGAGATTGTGACTGCTTGAGTGGATCAACCATGTTTGGACACATTCAGTTATAATACGTTCATATCTTATATAGATTTCAGAGCTATCATTTTTTTCCTCTGTCTACGAAAAGAGTACAGACTGTGAGGGCGCTAGTCTTAAATCACTTGCGCTGCCATTGATGATGGCGTAAAAGGTGAAAAACGCGAACAGATATTATTTATGATCGTATGGATTTTATTTCTAATATTTGTTAAATAAAACCCCAAACCTCGATTCCCATTTACGCTGGATGACTGCTTCAATTCTGAGTTTTGATACAGGTCCGTGCAATAGCATAGAGTTGTTATTATTATATCTATTCAGGCTTGCACATAAAGAACATTATCACATTTCCACGCTGTTAGAAGTATCACCAAGCCGCTTCATAATACTTGTCACTTCAAAATGCTCTTAAATCACAATTGGATTTATTGCTGATTAATGCCATGGGTAGTATTCGAGCCAGGGAAGAGAATATATTGATTTAAAAGATAGTGGCAACAATAGTCAGAATGCAATTTTGTTTTTCATATTTAACAATACACAGCGATAGAACCACCCCCCCACACACACACACAACTTAATAACTAATAAGGTGAATTCTGCTAATCAAGATCGTGTGACAGTGGGGTTTTTATGTTCATATCTACTAAATATATTTTTTTTTATTCATTTATTTATTTAAAGCGGCTTAAATCACAATTTCTTTCGCGGCCTAATGGCCGAATTGCAGATATATATATACAAGAATACATACAATGAAAAATGAATGATTGAACAGCGAAATAGAATTGAACACTCACAAAATGTAGGGGAATACAACTACATTAAAAACTTGATTTGATATTTACAATTAAGAATCAATATTTTCATTTAACATAAGGGCGTTGCAAAACATGATGCTAAGATGTGGCATTGAGCAAAACAAATAATGAGTACTTCATGTAAGTCATTCTCACATTTCACTGTTATGATAGAGAGCGGAAAGAAAGCAAAAAGAAAGAGGTGTACAGTGTTCTTGATAAGCATGGGCATGTAGATAAGTACATTTATAATTATTATTTTGACTGGATTTCAGTCTCAGAGGTAAATGAGGAATCAAAGAATGATATCTTTGGATGAATCGGCATGACAAAAAGGCTCCTACTTGATGTTAGATTCTTATCACAACTGAACCGTCAGTGTTCATAATGTCTGGTAGATTAATCCAGGTTTATTTATGATGTTTTGTGAGTCTCAACATCTTGTCTATACATACGCCAGACAACACCCCCAATGTCGCTAAATTATGAACTCATGATCCACATTATCTTGTATCGATGCGGGCATAAGTACCCGAAAAAGTAAATGTGTCAGTAAGACTGTCATTTTTTTTTTTACCTCAACTCAAATAGAAACGAAAGAATATTTAGTTTGCTCAGTATAAACACAGCACCAAAAACACGCCTTTCACTCTAAAATTAGGTACCGTTAAAACTTGCTCTCGGTCTCTTTTCTACTCAAACCAGTAACATTTTGAAATTTGAAACTTTGTTTAACTTTTCAATGGGGATACATCGCGTTGATGGCGCTAGACATAAATCAGCGGGGTTAGCATTGAGGAGGCTGATTAACATTCTGTATAATGTCATGCTCTATGGAAGACTACAGAAAAAAAACTTACAGTTGGTGGAAATTGGAAATACACCGATTCGTCATTTTTTTATTTGCCCGAATTATGAGCAAATGTTGATACAAAATCAGATGTGTGTTACGATAACTGCTCTAATTGTAATAAATTTTTTTTTATAATAATTCTGCTGAAATTGATATTTTATTTGATTTCAAAGCAAATTGATGATATCAGAATATGATGTAAAGGTTCACTTTGCCATGCACTTTATCATGATTAATTTAAACATGTCAGATATTGATGCTGTTGTCGAGGTTTTATGATCTGAACGGAATAGCGCCCTCTTCGCATACCAAACGGAGGAGGAGGCGACGAAATTCAACAACATTGTCCCCAATTTATCTTTAGCTGTCAGATATTTCCCCAAAGAGCGTTGATTATTTGTTTTCTATTTGCGTGTCAACAAAATACTATCTTTACACCGGCAAAACAATTTGACCGTTCCGTAGCGCAAAATAGAATCGTTGCAATACGAAAAAGAAAAAACGGACCATATGAAGAAAAAAAAATTGAACACCAACTGATTTATGTCACTAACCGATTGAAATCATTTTGCCAAAGGTATCACGTTTTTAAAAGTGGAGGTGGCTGTTAGCACTTGGCTGCCAGTGTAGGCGATGTGCATTGCCATTTTGTTTTACTTTCATATGAGTAACAATAAAATGGCGTGTGTCATTGAGTGTGTCATTGGACAGTTGACAGTACGGCATAATTATAGAACTGTGCGGACATCCCAATCACACGCCGGTTCCAATTTTATGAGCATTGCAAAAGAGTCGACTTAACTTTACGGAAATAGATTATGTCGTGTTTATTGTATACAGCATGGTGTAGACATTTTACCAAACAACACTGTGAAATAACACATGTATGAAGTAATTCAAAGTAGAGTTGTTCGGAAATACACACACGAACGTAATCAAACGTCCTTATAAAAACCCTCCCAACACTTGCTATCTTTTTAGATAAATTATTTTCTGTGCAATATAGTTGTCATCTTTTCGATACCAAAATGTGTAGATTGTGAACTCTTTGACCCGAGCTTTGGGTTCAGGAGCGGTATAGACGATAATATATTTAAAGTGGTCTTCCTGATGTGTGATCTCCCAAAACAAACCCTTTGAGATATCGGGATATTAGAAAAGGTGCGAACACTGTCAATATGATATTCCCAGTACAGAGGAGAAGAATGGAAGAGACGAATTTAAAAGGTTATAGCCTTAACATGTCATGCTAGCTGACAGGGTTTTTGGAAATAGTCACGCCACCTGTACAGTAGAATATTACCGTCAATGAATCGTCAAAGGGTAGTCACACTAACAGACCGATCCCATCCTGCTCTAAAATTGCATGACCAAAATTATAATTGTTACTGTCTCATTTCGTTTTGAAATCTAAGGTTTGGAAGGTTATTTTTTCTCAATCTCGATCACAAAGCCATTGATCAAACAAAACAGTAATTCATAGTTCGTGGTTTAAATTTAAGATAATTCAGTTTGACAGCAATGTGTGACTGCCCCTATATCACGGATGTGATATAGGGGCAGTCACACATTTATTTATTTCACGTAGATTCCAGATATGGGAACTGAGCGACTTCAAAATGGTATAAGAAGTATAAGAGGTGCGATCTGGTCGGTCTGAAATATGCGTGAATTAAAGATTTAAAATGTAGTTAACGCAACATCTCAATCAAAGTAAAATAAAACACGACCGTACTCTCAGCCATTCAATTGTAATGTAAACTTTTATTTCATATTAAATTCCGGGACGGTTGGCATCTCTGCATAATAACTGTTACCTATTTTGCAGTTATGTAATGTGAGTTCAAATTAACATGTACTATTTTTATTGTGGCCACATCATCTTTCCGCATTGCTGGTTACCTTCCGCGTAGACGCCGTGGTCTTGTTTGCTATGATCTCCGTGTGGAAACTTTGCACATTCGTGTTGACTTCTTGTAGGTACCCAGTTGAGACCGTGTTGGCACCGTTATCAGTACCATGTTCACCCGTTTTTGTTACCGTGTGTGTGTGAACGGGGCTTTAGACGGTGTGGTCTTGTTTGGTATTATCCGTGTCGATACCTTGCTCATTCGTTTTTACATCGTGTTGACACCGTCATCAGTACCCTGTACATCCGTGTTGAGAAACGTGCTTGTGTAAAAGGGGCTTAATCGATCAGGAATTCAATATTGATAATTTTGTAACCATTTCAATTTAAAATAATATTAAACATTTATTAGGTGGCCTTTCAAATATACCAAATGATAATTTTCAAGCATAAAATTTTCTAAAGTATTATCCCAAACGACGCTGGCTCATATTTAATTATTAGAACGTAAACGCTTTTAAGGGAATGACCTCCTCCAGTATTTTGATTGCGGTTTCAAAAGAGAATCGTGAACAGAAGATGAAAATAGATTAATTTGAAAGTGTCAGCTCCATGCCCACAAAACGAGGATCTAAAGAGTGTTTCCTATAGGAATTAGAGGGTAAGATAGATTACTTGGTCAGCCCTCATCAACAAGGGAGCTTCAGTATAATCGCCTTTCTAGGCCCTCGTGAATTGTCCACTATGGTTGCAATATGGAATCCAGCGCCGCACGTCTTCCTGTGGTTGGCTAGAGTTTCGCATCCAAGGTCGCTGTTGGAAATCAAATTCTATTTGCTTACAGTACTCTTGATTTTCTTAAGATAGATTTAAGGGTTACATTTCTTGTGTACATGATAAATGTGGCGACAAGTAATTAGTAAACAATCAAATTTATTTGCAAAGCGTGTCAATATTATAATTTGAGGGGCAATTGTCAAGTTATCATCATAAATGATGCAATTTTTTCTTGTTCAAAATCACCATTGCGGTTATTTTCATTATCAACATCAGCAGATAAGCATCAATATTAAGATAATCATCACTGGCATCAGCAAAAGCGTCATTATAATGAGCATGAGTATCAACATTATCATCAGTATCATTGTCAATATGAGCTTCATTGCCAGCAACATTATCAACACCACTATCAGCATCTTTATTAGATTCGTAATCAGCATCACTATCAGCATCATTATCAGCATCATCAGCATCATAATCAGGATCATTTTCAGCATCATAACCAGCATCATTATCAGCATCATTATCAGCATCATTATCAATATCATTATCAGCACCACAATCAGCATCATTATTAGCATCATTATCAGCATCATTGTCAACATCATTAGCAGCATCATTACCAGTATTATTAGCAGCACCATTATCATCATCGTCCACGTCATTGTCGTGATCATCACCATCATCTTCGTCGTCATCGTAATCATTAATTGATTTGAAGCATCGACGTTATTTGTTTTAATCAAAATTTATGTAAAGATTTCATATCGGTAATCTAATGTTTTCAGATTCTAAGTTATGCAGTCAGTTTTCAGACTAAGCGAAAATATAATTTCAAAATAACTAAAATTAGTTACATTAAACAATTCCAGCACTATTGTGTATTAGTTGTTTATGGCGGTAATGATAACGCTCCGTTTATCATTAATGCGGATTATTCATATCGTTCCCACCTATTCCCGTCAGTTGGGAAGCTGGAATCCGACTCTTGCGTGAAATACGTTGTAATTTATGACCCTCTTTTCTGATTCTTCTTCATGGGAATTATTGATCAAAAAGCGTAAACTCTCTTGGGTAGAAACCAAGTATAAGGCGCCACGAGATGCATTTCTTCTTGGTGGAAAGGACGCGGTTACATCCATATTGATCGCATCTGATCCGGATTAAACTGAAATTAATTCATCATCTTTTCCTGCAGCTGACCGACAGTTTGGCCATGAGAAGACGTGGGTGGGTGTTGGACCTTACAAACCAATTACGACTCGGACTCCTCGCGAGTCATTTGTATCAGTCCATCATCTTATATCCTCCGAATCTAACATTCTATCATGTGAATCGGAAATCTAGGCCACTGTCTATATTCTAATTAGTAAGTGATATGGTATTGATACCATTTGATGATTCCCTCGGCAAGTAATATTGTACGGGATAATATCAGTTACACGCAGTGGTAAAAATCGTCTTAGTAGGAAGAGTGATACACATCACAAGAGATGACATCTGTCATTTGAGTGGCTATTGCATGTGAATCACGTCTGTTGTATTAATCAATCTATGTTAGTTAGCTTTGTGATATAACTTACTTCCCAAAATATTGTAGATATTTTTTGATTAATTCTCTGACTCTTCGCTCCTAAAGGTAGGACAATTTCCCCAAACACTATGTATATTACAAATCTATCAAGTCAATATTAGTATTTTGCTCATGATAGTTTAAATCCCCGCCCCTCCCCCCGCCTCCGTTGGTAAAAAAATACCCTAAAGATGGTAATTATGAACCAACCATTCAGAACAGCATGTTGCTCAGCTACTAATTATGCTTATTGTTTAAAATGTGAGATCAGATGAATATATAATTACTTTTAAAAATGTAAAGATCAATCATTTTAATGATTGTCAATTTCCTACCAAGTATCAGTTATAGTAGTTCTACTGATTTTTAATTCATCATTATGCTTCCTTTATCAGATTTTTATGGGGGGAGAGATGTGAAATAAAATCAATTTTCTGATTTTTATTTCTCTTTTTCATACTAGTCCCCCTAAAAAAAGCTTGTATGTTACATTCTGCTTGCGCGAGGGCTTTTCAGTTCGTCGACGAGCGACGAGAAATATCAAGGATTTCCCCTCTTTATCTTCTCATTTTTATTCGTTTATATTTGTTTTCTTCACGGGGTCTATCTGCCCCATCATCCCCATCCAATGATACGCGGAGACGATTTTCCATTATATAGACTGTTGCCTCTAGGTATCTAAATCTTGTTTTAAGATGCAACAATTCTATAAATGTGAAATATTCCTTTGTATTTATAAAAAGAAAACCTCCTGGCTATACAAAGTATTTTGGTTGATTGGAATGGAATGGCCTTGAAGTGTATCGAGGCAAAATAAGTGTGATCATATTTCTATGAAAATAATTCGTGATAATATATTTTTTGTTTCTTTTTGTTTATGAATTTATATAAATAGCTCATACTAATCTTTTTGATTGGTCTTATACAATTTTGACTAGTTATAAGCAAAACTGTATTCAAAATAGCAATGGCAAAGATTTTGGCAAAGACAAATGGCAAAGACTATTTTGGTAATTATTTTCTGGTTCCACAATTACTTTAAGGCATTCTTCAATTGCTCAGAAAATGCTGATCAAAATTACATTCTGTAAAATTCCAGATAGCCTGGGGTAAATAAAAGCGAATGCGTTTGTTGAATATACTTGGGGTGTTAGGATGCGCTTCTCTTATCTTAAGTCAAGCATGAAACAAAGATTTTGATTGACGCGTGTCGATCAACTTCATACAACTTGTGATCTTTCACAACATTTTTTTTAATATCAATTTGGTAACTCAAAAGCTTCTCCATGAGATATAAATATTTTGATCACTAAAGTAGTAAAAAATTAACACTAATCTGATTTATCCAAATTTTTCACTGACTGTGTTCTAAATTCTAATTGAAGAGTGATACAAAATATGTTCTCCCTCTTTTCATATGCAGTGTCGGGGTGTATATTATCACTACTCAGCTGAAAGTGTCGACTGAAAAAAAGGTAGGATGTGCCAATTTTTCCATATCTACACCCCTAACATCTGTGTGTGGCCAATGAAATATGTCTCTCGGATTCTGATCTGCTTGATAAGGATAAATAATTAGATCTAAATTAAAAAGGGTCGACGCATACTTGACATGGCGATTGTTTCAAAGCATTATACGTTCGTTTCTTATTATTTTTTTTATTATTAATTTTCCTTTGTCAGTTCAACATATGGACTACCATCTCCTTTCATCTTCTTCGTTGAGGAGATACGAAGAACGCCAACGTCTACATTTACGAATACACAAACGCCTACAACCACACACACACTATTCTAATATTTGGATCATATCTACCTCCTTTCTAAAGCCCCGGTCACATAGGGCCCCGGAGGCAGCACGATTCACCCCGATTCATTGTTCTTTGGCAGTTAACTGTGGATTAACAAAGAGTCGGGGTGAATCGTGTTGCTTCCGGGGTCCTATGTGACCGGGGCGTAAGGAAACACTATATCAGCCGAGGTTGGCTTTAATTTCCGACTTCGGACCCTTTCTTTTGACATGTGGTAAATCTCAACTCGGAAAATAAATGAAATCGTATAATGTTGCATTTGCTTATAACTTATATGTCATTGATATGTCTCGAAAAGTTTGGTCTACATGGAGCTTGAAATTTAATTTAAATCATTTGCTCGGATATCCGGGGCGCTCAGACATATGGAATTTATTAAGAAGAGAAATACGATGCGTGATCGGCAGTGCGAAAATGGTTTAATCATCTTTATGTGGAACAAAGAATTAGTATAAATAATAATGATGGTACAATAATGATGTCAATTGTTATTGTTATTGTTATTATTATTATTATTATTGTAATTAATGTTACAATTGTCGTAAGTACAATTACTGTAATCGTTTATATATTTTGCTTTGGTGAAATAAAATTGCATTTAATTGAATTTTTCATTATCCCCTGGAAAGTTAGATATTAATCAAATGTGCTTATGTATTCCGTTCCATTTGAACAGTGAATATCAAAGAAAGACTAGGCAGCGTTATGCCCCGGTCACATAGGACCCCGGAAGCAACACGACTCATTCACAGTTAACTGCCTCCGAACAAAGAGTCGTGTTGAATCGTGTTACATCCGGGGCCCTATGTGACCGGGGCTTTATGCATGATACCATTTATTTGATACTGATCGTGCACAGAATAATAGCAAAACAATTCAACAAGGAGAGATATTTACAAGATGTATAATTGAATATTAGATGATGTCTCATTCCATCGGTCAGGTTGTCGAAAGCATGTTTTATCTGTAGGTGGATTGAAACAGGCGAAATGCACATTCGCTGAAGCCATGTAGGGTTTATCCTATAATCTGACATTTGCGGCAAAACTAACCTATGAATAGTGCATGGTAGTAAATATAAAATTCACCACTATTCGCACCCAGTGTGCAGTTGATCATATGCACAATTGCAAATCTTATTTTTCGTTTAATTCTCAAAAGGGGCTTTGAGGCATTTAGTATCCTGTAAACGGCTCCTCTAGGAGCTAATACGCCTTCCACATCATCAAAATGTGCAAATATTAAAATTATTAATAGTTGTGATGATAAGTTCAAGTACTGTGTCGTATTTTTTAAACTTGCCAGCGTATATAAATGCAAACGTATTTACATACGAATGTTACTTCATCAATGCATCATGTTTGTTAGGGTCTATTTTTGTACTACATCGTTCATTAGTGAATGAATGTAATTGTCGGAAAACCAGAGATCCCCAATCTTTCTGTTGTTGTTTTTTTTATATCGGCTGATCCATCTCGCTATATAATGCTTGAATTCTGTCATAATGGCAGAATGAAGAATTTTTCTGCGCACTGCGCATTGAAAAGTTAGGGCTTACTGATGTATACATATAATAATATTAATAACAATAGATGCAATTTATATAGCGCACGTATCCACTTTGCGGAATGCTCAAGGCGCTTTGCATTATTATTACCCTGGCTTTAGCCCGGCGTAAACCAGCGCACATGGCATTTCATTAGGTTTTATATTTTTGTTAAAACTCCATTGTTGCATGATATCAAAGACACTGTAATAGTTTTTCTCACATGGATGATGTCAGTCGTTCGATCGACGTCTCTCGCTCCACAAAACATCCTGAAAATTCAGTCGATAGTGAAGTTATTCTGTTCTTTTTAATGCAGGGCACTGTATAAGTGATGCTAGGGCAAACATTCATGTATTTTGAGCAGACCTGACAAAAGAATCGGACAAAGTAAGCATTAAAGCATTAACATAGGTTTTATGCACAAAAAGGAATGCCCTTCCCGCTTATTTATAAAGAAATGTTCTACAGGTGTCATACCTGTTACTTTGATCAATGGGTAAAGTTTTACTTCTGTGTGCATAGCCCTACTGTAAATGTTTGAATGGACGTTATTTATTTTGTCTGATTCCTTTGTCTCTTCTGCTAACAGTGATGAGTGATGTACCACAGATCACGAACTATGGAATAGTAATAATAATCATAACAATAATGATAGATGCAATTCATATAACGCACGTATCCACTCTGCTGAGTGATCAAGGCGCTTTGCATTATTATTACCCTGGCCTTAGCCCGGCGTACTTCGACTAGGGAATTGGTCAATGACCGACAACACTGTCTTCCCTAGTCTTTACAAAGGCTTACTCGAGGCTGCGATAGTATACCGCAGTATATTTGAAATCGTCGTAAGAAGCTAGTCTGTGAGCTTTAGACTAGACGTGTAGATCGCGAGCTAAATAATAATTTAGTAGTCTGGATAGCAGCCGTTGTCGTTGATGTCACAGCACAGAGTTTTGCATCCAGCAAGAGGCCTCGGCTAGAGGTTATGTTCTCCCTAGCTTTTTCTCTCACGTCCCAATAGATGAAGAGTTTGAAATTTCTATAAAGACGTTGCTGGTCGTAGAGGTCGTAAATTATTTCATGTCTATCCCATGAATTCTATGGTCACTCTTTATTTTGCCTATCATTTTTAATTAAAATAGATATCTAATAAAATCTTTACACCAAACAACAGTAAGATTGTCTGAACTGACAATCAGGTCACAGAAAAAAAACCCACGGTGTATCACTTGATATGACAAGAAACAAGACCATTGTTTTCCTATCATTCATAAATGGTGTGTGGGATGAAGCCAGAAGCAATATTGACATGAATGTAATTGCGGAAATTGGGATTGCAAGTCAAGGTGGGCGAAATTGATTTTCTGGTGCGTTGGTCTGTTCGTGTAATGCCCCTCAAACATGGATCAAACTGCCCCTCAGACATGGTTCAAAATGCCTCTTAAACATGGCTCAAAATGCCACTCAAACATGGGTCAAAATCTTATTATTAGTGATTCAAGTTGGATACGATCTTTCAAGGAAAATCATATTCATTCATTTTAATCACTAATGGAATGGGTTGCTCTCTTGTGTTTTTCTGTGAAAAGGGGTGTTTGAATGAGCTCCAATAGAACGTGTGAGCAAAACTTAAATGCACTTAAGCACTTCTTACGAATGGACAACGCGCAAAATAAACATAATAAATACAAGGTAAATAAATGAATGAATAAATAATAATAAATGTCAGTGATCTCCCTATAATGCATTAAAATAAAGACTGGATAATTGACTGAAAAGATTTCAACACGACATGACAGAAAAGACCAAGACTCTTTTAACAAATGTGGCAAGTAACATAACATAGATAAAAGTAATTTTTGCAATAAATTCGAAACTTTCATTACATGATTTGTAATAGACTTATGATTGATACCAGTGATATGATTGTTTGGGAATATTTATAATTCGGGGGGTACTTGACAGCATCTTAAGAACCTTATACCACATCGAATTATGATCTAATATTATTGTTTTGTCAATTACGTAGTTATGGTCTAACGTGAATTTAGCAACAAAAGTCGATTTCGATTATAGATTTAGTACACCTAGAGGGTTGCTCAAAAAGATCGTGATTGGTTTCAATCTAAAATAAAAACGAGAGCCCATTGAAATGCTCTTTAAAATTTATAATTTATTTATAGTTAATTTGAAATCAATAGGAACTTTTTTGTATTCATCCCTTTCGGTGGTATAAATTTCCCTTGTCTGTTAATAAATGTCGATACAAACATGTCCATTCTTGCGAAAGCGTAGGCAATATTAATGTACTAAAATAATAGTATGTTTACAATTTGAATGGTACTTTGAGAAATACCCGACCCTAAGGACTTATTTACAATTGAGCTTCTTATTCCTCGTTCCAAATGAAAAACAATTATATACCAGGATAGCGATTGGTAATTGGGTTAACCGGATATGAAAGAAAAGATATACAGCTGCATTTATTACTTTAGTCGTCGAATTTTCTTTCAGTGGGACTCTGATTAAGTATGTGAAAGAAGAAATCTGTTTTTGATTACTCCAAGATGCATGTTATTACACGTGTGCTATAATGCGACTCTGCCACGTTAAAAGTACTAATTTCGATTGATGGCATTTAACTATTGCTGTCGACCTGATAATAACAGCTCGAGGCATCGAAAATATCATAGATAATAACTTCGATCCTCGATGGGGGCAAATGCATTTTTAGAATTCAGATTATCATATGTGAATCATTCGTTGCAAGATTCCGAAGAATAATTATGAAAATAATCACTAATGTCTATGCGAGTTTGTTTGGAAACATAATCTAGTGGATACCATGGCTTTTTATTCCCGGATTAATCTTCAGTTTGCAATGAAGATTGCATATTATCCGCTCATGTTGGGATTAAGAAAAATAAATGGTATGAGTTTCAGACAAGCCATTTAATCACCAAGTTTTCTTTTCATAAGAAGAGAAAATTCTACTCCAGACTTTGTAATGTATGTATTTGGATATCTTTTTTCAGCATAGAGAATACATATTTTAATTATTTCCCGACCATACACCAATCTAAAATTATCCGGTGGATGGTAATGAAGGTGATCCTCCAAATAATCCCCGATCAATGCGCCTTCTTGAAAACACCTGCATCACTGAAGGGCCTCAAGCGAAGCATCGCAAGGGATTTCACGCAGAATCCGAGGATTTAGCTTAATCTCATATCATCTGTCGCTCATATCATCATCATCTGACTGTATCCTTGGAAAACAAGAAGGCTTTAAAGCTGATTAAAGAAATGTTGGGAGAGAATAATCACGAAACATAAGCTTGTGGATTAAAGAAAAATCCCTAATTGATTTTGTTGGTGCGTGAATACCGATGGATGTCTTTTACATTTACCTGATATCATGTGCAAAAGATATATTTAATAATTTTAAGGTATTCATTTCTGTATGAAAGTCAACAAATATAACCTTGCGGATTTTGGAAAGGAAATGTCTAGACGAAAAGATGAATAATGTGGGTTTGAAAAACAATCAATAGTACACATAATCTGTTGTTGATGAGTATTAATTTTCAAAACGAATATTCTTATTCATAAAATACGATCAACATCATGTATATAGCAAATTATTTAAATACACCTCATAATTCATTTTGATAATCTTTCTCCTAAAAGAAAATATGTTTGTCCTTGATTATGAATAGTATAATGGCCAAGCTTTACGACATCTGCCATGACGATAATCATGACCGGTCATGTGTGGCTCAGTGGTAGAGCGTCTGCCCCATGAACGGAAGGTCGTGGGTTCGATCCCCGGCCGAGTCATACCAAAGACTTATAAAAATGGGACCCTCTGCCTTCTTGTCAGGCGCTCGACATTTAAAAAAGGAGAAGTGTAATAATAACTGTATGCTATGCAGGGCCCGCTGAAAGAGCAGCTAGCTTAAAGCTGAATGTGGCTACCCTGGGTAAATAAGATATTATTATTATTATAGTTATGCATGTACCCCTCCACACTATTCGATAGTTAGCAAGTGAATATCTGTATTTGTATTTCCTGCTGTCTTGTCTTATACTAAGAAAAAAACATCGTCTGTGTATGGCATATTAATGTCAAATGTGAATGTTGCTGAAATGGGCTATCCGCTGTTTTATATATTTTGATTGTATTTTGTTATATTTTGTTGCATTTATGGAAATAAAACCAACCCCAATGCATTGTTTGTTCACATTACGTGACACAATGAAGGGATTTGATCCCACGACACTTTGAAACGGTAGTCCAACCACAGCACCACGACACTGTCACAAATATCATCATGTATTACACATTGAAATGGAATGGAGCCTCCGAAGTCAAAGTTGCCAGCTCAGGATCCACATTAGACATTTTTGACTGAGGCGTCGTGGCGTGCGCCTGAAATCAAGCTGTTCGGGACAGTCATAGACTTGGGTTAGTTCCTGTCTGTGGGTTCGAAGCCTGGTCGCAAACCGTCTTTTTGATGGAGACGTTAAGATGGCGATCCTCTTTCTCTTTTCTTTTTCCGGCGTAAACATGGACACTATGCAGAATTGAATGATACACGCCTCTAAACTACATTCTTTCCTTTCCTGAAATCCATAACTTTTGAACGGATTATCAGATTTTGCTCAAATTTTATATTCGTCCTTTCAGTGTTTCTTTAATCTGTTTTTCTTTTATTCATGGAGGCGTTGGATCCCCTTTAAAGGATTGTAGTAGCAGTATTAATATATTTTGTAACCCATTCATTGACTGTTGTTTGACAACAAATACATTTTTTCGTAACTGTGCTTTAGTTTGTTCCATGATTTGTATGGAACTCTTTACATGATTATTATATTACTTAATCACTAATCTGTCATGATCAATGGTCTACTTCCGTGACATATTTAGGACAACCTACTTGAACGAAACCATCGCCTTTTTTCACACGTCACCAAGCTGGCACTTTAACTGTTCATTCAGACTTACACCACCAAACATCAGGTAAATCAACCTTGATTTTTTTTCATGCCAAATTTTGTCTACTCCTTCCGTCCCACGAGGCAGGGTATAGTTTCGTTAGCAAGCTTGCATTCTGAAATATGAACAGGTTGATCACACAGTTTAACATAGTTTCAATGTATTTAGTCGACGCACAAAAATTCCGCTCTATTTCATCTGGTGGGTCTCTTGAGGTCTTAAACTCACAGGTGCTTCACCGGTGTTTCACCCGACGTCCATCGGTGAATTTTTCCTCAGAAAGGTCTTCTTATATACATATTTTCAACAGAAAACGTAAGTGAGGCCTTACCAGATATTCGCCGGTGTTAGTCTGAATGGGGTGTAATTCTCTCTACCCATATCCCCTGCCCCTCAACAATACGGGAGGGGGTGGCAGAAGAGGGTCCGTCACGTGATGCCTATGTTAAGGAACTTCGGTTAATACTCTCCACCCATATGGAGCCAGTGAGTCAGCGGCCAATAGAAATCAATGACGATCCTGATGAAAGTCGTTATAATACAAGCTTTATTGAGTCTATCTTAACAGAAGAGTCTATCACAAAATAAAATTTCTTTAAGAGGAGCAGAAAAAATTACATGAACTAAACAAAAAAAAAAGTTTGACGAAAACCAGACAAATAACAAGAAAGTTATGAATGTTTGAATATTTACACAAATTGGCAACTGTTAACGTCATAGGTGCACAATTGGCCATTTAGTATGATAATATCAATGTTAAGAATTGTTACCTTTTCCACAGCTTTAACTATAGAATATCTTCATGATAGATATGTAGATCTTTTATTTGCATGTTTACATTCACACAAACTTTGGATCTTTCTCTGTAGAAATGGTGATTTTTTTTTTCACCAAAAAAGGGTTCTGGTTAGTAGTGCACCCATAATGTTATAAAATTGGCAGCATGTCTGAAAATTTAAATGATTGGCTAATTTTTTCATATCTTTTAAAAAAAATCATAACTTTTTAATTAGGTGTCCGATTTTCTTCAAAATCTTTTTGTTCTGCTCTTGTTATAAGATGATTATTTTTGGAAGACTCTTACTTTAAACAGTGATGACCACACGCGATCTTACCAATATGTTAAGAATATTTTGAAATCCAAAATCGTCCATCTTCATTATATAGAGTCTTATGAAGCTGTCCCAATATAACACTTTAGCCGGTCTATGCCCGACATATGAATATTTCTCTAAAGCAACGTCTTCTCGAGGTAAACTTTGAACGAATGTATAATGTTTTTATAACGAAATAAACATACATAATTATGACGTCTTAGTATTTCAACGATGTATTGCTAGCGGTCACAATACATTGGCGTTGTCACATCTCCACGATCAAGACGCTGCTGGCAAAAGTCGTCATACGTCGAATACGTTATAAATAGATTTTACATTCGTTATTAGCTCGTTGAAATACTCTTTTATTCATCGTCATACTTCGAGTACATACGATAGTCGAGTATGGGACAATATTTCATTTTATGGTTTAAGATTGATGAGCGCTCATCACAAAATTTAGCAAAAACATGAGGAGGAGCGGACTATGGACATTTGTTGTCTGGTTGTTATAAATTCACTGTATGTTCGTAAAAGAGAGTGATACAGAAATTGGTAGTAATCAATGCTTCAATATTCAGGAATTGGATAATATTGTTTGAATATCTTGCGTAAAGGCCATTTTCCGTGCAAATCGCCATCTAAATTTCAACTATCTAACTGATGGTAATATAGATTTTCCCGTCCAATTTCATCTAATTTCAGCAAGAAATTTATCCCCATTGTGCTGCACTCAACCCAGGTTTTTAAATTGGTACCTAGTAGGATGTGAAAAGTGTCGGCACCTCTGTAACTCAGGCTGATATTGTGGATGCTCCCCAGGGAGCTTAGGAAACGCACCACGTGCGTTTGATGTTGTTATGTATCCTTTGACCNCGGATTATGGACATTTGTTACAAATTCACTGTATGTTCGTAAAAGAGAGTGATACAGAAATTGGTAGTAATCAATGCTTCAATATTCAGGAAATGGAGAATATTGTTTGAATATCTTGCTTTAAGGCCATTTTCCGTCCAAATCGCCATCTAAATTTCAACTATCTAACTGATGGTAATATAAGTTTTCCCGTCCAATTTCATCTAATTTCAGCAAGAAATTTATCCCGATTGTGCTGCACTCAACCCAGGTTTTTAAATTGGTACCTAGTAGGATGTGAAAAGTGTCGTCATCTCTGTAACTCAGGCTGATATTGTGGATGCTCCCCAGAGAGCTTAGGAAACGCACCACGTGCGTTTGATATTGTTATGTATCCTTTGACCGAGTAACAATATTGATATAAAGCGCTTTGGACCGCATGTGAAAAGCGCCATGTAAGAAATAATGATATCATTATTATTACTATTACAATTATTATGATTACTGTATTATGATTATTCATTATTGTTATTATTATTATTACTATCATTTCCTTCGATTCGATATAAAATCGTTCAATTTGGAAGGAATTTGAAGGACCTTTGATATCAACGTTCAATTACCTAAATAGTTTGAGTTATTATTATTATTAAATAGTTTGATTTGATTTAAGTGGCATGAGATTTCATTTTTTTTTCTCATTTCGGCGTAGGGATAAGGGCGATAAAATTGATAACAAGCTCAAGAAGTGCTTTCAAATTCAAGTTGGAATTAAACGAGATTTCAGTTGGTGTCAAATTGAAGAAGCAGTTTGGGCTGTTAATTTGACTGAATTTCCCTCTAAATTGAATTATTAATAATAAAAAAAACATTCAAAGAAATAATGTAAAAATATAATGGATCGTAAATAAACGAAAACGAAGTACAAGAGAGTCTTCAAAAGTCTGTCTTATATAAACATCCATTGGCTAATTTGAATGCAACGTTGATGAAATTGACCGGGAAAACTTATAATATTAGACCATAGCAAAATTCGATATCGACATCCATCGGTATTATGAAACTCAGTAAACTACTGCTTGAGATATTAAGAAAATCCGAATTTCCAAGAATAACTTATCGATCATAAGTAAACTTTCCACAAGATCGGCAGCCCTAGGATCCAAGACCCCGTTGAAATTTTTATTTCCTCATGAACTATGTTTACATTAAAAAAATTTGAATAAATATTACAAAAAATAGAAGCGATCTATGATAATATCTCGTGG
>BQKZ01003760.1:54944-68243 GCA_036244855.1 Temnopleurus reevesii
AATTATCACATTCCTTTTTTCTACATCATTTTATGGGGATGATTTCAGTAATTTAATCTTATTCTTGTCACATCTGGGGCCTGTAATATAAAAGATGCATTCAAACTTACGATAAATATTAATCGTAAGTCTATGGCAACACGTATACCACAGAGATATGATTAATTTTCAATTCATTGTATCTCTTTTATGTTACAGGCCCCTTGTGTTGCAAAGAGAAAAAGGTTCATAGATTATGTACTTATGCTGAATCTAAATTAATCATTGAATTCACTTGATCACGGGACATTTGCTGTGCCCTTTTCTTCCCGACAGTACCAAGAATAGCGCACAAACTGTATCAACTAGAAATTAATCATGTTCCCAATTGAATTTTTCAATGTTGACAGGTGTCTTGTACCATTTCTAATGGAGTATTTAAATCTAAACTTCTGGGTGTGTATAAGAATGCATCAGTTTGACTTTTTTGAATGGGACTAACTGATGAGTGGCGGTGAATATTACATAGATGGAAGTGGCATCCAAACGGTTAACGACGGCACTGCACAAAGAGCAATTCAGATGAATTCATCTATGATGTCGCTAATGGAACCAAAATTGCTCGAGCTCAAGTAAATTAACCCATCGACTTCTAAATTCTGTAATTCCCATAGGCTATGTAGAGGGACCACTCGGTTTCCATTGTCAATGGGTTAAAAAGTTCTGTTGGTTATTCGACCGGCTGTGCCTGTCCGGGGGATGTCACGTGAGGGCGATGTGAAATACGCTAGCGGTCCTGAGGAAGAACTTTCGCAGCATGGAGCGTATCTCCGGCCGCAGCTCAAACGTGATGATCTCACACATGTGGTTGTAGCAGTGGGCAGCATGTGCTTTGAACTGGATAAGAAAAGACAGATGAAAAGTACATTCTATAATTATCATCAAGATGAGGTACATTGTACAGTTAAACATGTCTCTAGTGGCCACCCAAGGGAAAGAACAGGGAAAATGTGGCCAATGCAGAGAGGTGGCCTTTGTAGACAGGTTCTATGATACACGTTTCCATCTGGATGGAACCGATTGAGGTGGCCACTACAGACAGGTAGCTGCTATGATATGTTTGACTATACATTGAAACTCATCCAGAATTGCATACATCATTTGTTGAAAAAAAGCCTTCTGCATGTTTGAGTTAAACCAGGCATTGTAAAAAAGAAATTATTAAAAACACTTCGTTTGAATCAGGCCCATAAGAATAATAATCAATAATATAAACATTTGAAAAGGACCAATAAATTGATGATTCCCATTTTAGGTTAGCGGGTAACCTAGACCAAATAATGAACCGTATACTAGACCAGGAACTCACCCTTTCATCTGGCATCTTGATAATCCTAGTCAGGACCAGGACTAGCAGAGACTTCCATGCCGTACGATGACTCTCAGAGTCCAGAGATATGAAGTAGCCTAGGGCCTCTTTCACTAATCTGTCAGGAGGAATTGAGAACAGAAATAACTGTTAGATCAAATAATAAGTTGCAGACAGCTTCTTTCATGATGCTGTGAAGAGAAATTGAGAACAGAAATAACTTTAAGATTGAATAAAGAGGAAGATCTATGATTTTTATGATCTTTGTAATAAACAAGACTAGAAATAACTTCCATGAATTGTGATCACTCTCAGAGTCTGGAGATATAAAGTAGCCTAGGGCCTCTTTCGCTAATCTGTGAGGATGAAACAGAGATCAGAAATAACTGTCAGATTGAATAAAAAGAAAGACCAGGCATTTTAAGATCTTTGTGAGGATCAAGACTAGATTTCCATGCCGTACGATGACTCTCAGAGTCCAGAGATATAAAGTAGCCCAGGGCTTCTTTCACTAATCTGTGAAGAAAAAACAGAGAACAGAATTTAAGGTCAGTTTGCAGAGGAAGTTCCATTATCTTCATGCTTCTTGTGAAGACAAGGACTACATAAGGCTTCCATACCATGAGGTTACTCTCAGGACAGCCAAAATTTTGGACTAGGTCTGGAGGCAGTCTTGGGCCGCCAATTTTCTGGTGTAAACGCAAGGATGCCTTGCAAAAGTACAAAATGTATGTTAAGAAATATCTATAGTGCACTTTAGAACAATTGAATTAATATTATTATCATAATTATAACCTGACAAGTCTTTCCAAGGGGAGGTGGGGGCTGAGGCTATTACCATATTAATCTCTCCTCTATAATTGGCAGGCTTTCCATTCCTATCAGAGTACATCTTAAGGAGTAATCTGTACTTTACAAGTCTCTGGGGGGGGGAAGGGGATAGTGACACTTACCCTATTAATCTCTCCTCTATAACTGGCAGGCTATCGATTCTGTTTTCATCAGAGTACATCTTGAAGAGTAATCTGAAAGCACACGCTAGACTGGACGTCTCTTGGGTTGACAGATTGGGTTTGTTCTTGCCTCTGAACCCTGTAGAAAGAAATAAAATTGAATTTAAAAATATTGATCAGTGATAATCATGGTGATAAAAAGGAACTTTTAAAGTATTAAAAAAATGCTATGCAAACTTGTATGATGAGGAAGTATAATTAGAATTTGGGGATATACCTCACAACATGTTTTTATCAATTTTGAGCATATGTTTATACAGATTAATAGCTATCCCTTAGACCCTGTGTGTCATTTGAGCATCAATTATCAAGCTGCTATTTGCTTGCATAATTGATGATGATCACAGGGGATACAAATTTTCCTGATGGATTTTCCAGTTCCAGGTAAATTTGGCATAAATAATCTCACATGATAAATAATGCTTGTTCAAAACTGATAGCTAAAGTTTGCCTTAACCATTCAGGGTGCTACATAAGCACTTGCCCGATTGCCCAGACAAGTAAAAGTCACTGTCGGGCATGACCTTTTGAGCAAAGACACAAGCTACTTGCCTGATTTTAGCAGGAAATTAATAAAAAAGGAATCAAAATCAAAAGATGGTAAAATGAAAACAAAAACAGATTTTTTTTTCAATCTAAGCTTATTACATGTATATTGGGAAATCACCTTATTTTACTGCTATCTCCGAACCAACCTGTTAAGTACTATTTTTGGGGGTAGGTGAAATTTCCTTCCGCGCAAGTGATTTTAAGTTAACTTTCCCAATTGGGCAAGTGCGTAAATAGAATGATGTAGCATCATGCCAATTCTTGGCTCATGACACTGTTCCTTGCGTAAATTTCTTTAAAACTCAATGAAATCTTACCTGCTTGTCTGAGGATTTCTCTCTGGTCATTGTTGCTGTTAAACTCCTTGGCAAACCGATGGGACTCGAGAAGACAGTCTAACAACAGGAATAGCTGAGGGGTGGAGAGATACCGGTACATGCCAGGTTCCTCACCGCTCGATGTGGGCTCGGATGCAAGGGAGGTCTCATCTAATGTTGACTCCTAGATCGTGGAGAATACAAAGATGATGGTTGTTTATTGACAGTGAATGGTCTCTGGGAAAAGTAAATGATTAAGATGTAAAATAAATTTCAGAGTCTCATTTATTTTCATTGAATTCAACCAGCCAACTACAAATGACAATGATGATGATGACAACACTACATAAGATGAAGCTAAGTCATTGATAATAATCACGATGATGATTATAAAAGTGATGACTATGATGGTGGTGATGTTAGTGTTAAAAATGATGATGATCATTGATGATGATGATGATGATAATGAAGATGGCAATGGTGATCATGATGATGATGATGAAGATGGTGATGATGATGATGATGATGGTGATCATGATGACGATTACGTTGACTATGATGATGACGATGATAGTAATGATAATGATGATGATGATGATAATGCGATGATGATGATAATGCAATGATGATGATGAAGATGATGATGTTGAAGATGACAAAGATGAAGCTGATGATTATTGATAATGATGATGATGTTGTTGACAATGAAAATTATGAAGCTGGCTGTCACTTATGATAACAATTGTAATGTTGATGATGAAGATGGCGATGGTCATAATGATGGTGATGATGATGGCGGGGATGATGACGAGGAAGATGGAGATGGAGACAATGGTGTTGATAATGACCATATTTAGATGATGGTAATGATGGTGATGATCATAATGCCGAATATTATTACCTGAGCTGCTTTCAGATTCTCAGCATCTTCATGCCGACTCGTGGCTGGGAAGAAGACAATGTTATCTATGGTCTGTATCAACTCCAGTTGAACCACACACTTGATGAGGAGAGATGTGAAAAGTCTTTGGTCAGCTGCAGTTTCTGAAGACAAAAATATTGACACAAAAGGCAAAATTATTATCTCATTTTTAGATTCTGCATCACTGCAGGGTTTCCAAAATCTGAGAAAAAATACCTTAGTTTTACATGATTTGAGAGAACACCGACTCTGATGGTTTAATGTAGCCTTGTTAGCTTTACTATCTGTGCTATTCACACTCGCTACATTTTGTTGACTTTCTGCAGTCTTTAGGTTGGATTTCTAACTTCACTCAACTGCTTGAATCTGGCTGGAACTAGTTTAAACTAGCTAGAACTGGTTCACACTATAGTCTAATGTAGCCTTGCTAGCTGTGCTGTTTACACTGGCCACAATTTGTTGTCTTCCAGCTCTCTTTACGTTGGATTTTTAACTACAACTTGTATCTAATTCTGGCAAGAACTGGTTTAAACTAGCTAGAACTGGTTCACACTGATCACTTACTCTGATAGTCTAATGTAACCTTGCTAGCTTTACTGTCTGTGCTGGTAACACTGGCGACACTGTGTTGACTTCCAGCTCTCTTTAGGTTGGATTTCTTCTCTGATGGTGATGAAGGCTCTGGTCCAACATCATGCTATAGACAAAAAAAAAATAAATCAAATGAGCTGAGTATACAATTTCTGAATCGATTAGGTTAATTTTTGGTAGCTAACAATGAGTGCGGCTGACTTATTTCTTCTAATTGCTCTAACTTCTCCATTTTCTCCTTCTTCTCTGTTTTTATTTGTTTCATTAGCTTAAATGATTCTCTATACTCTTTCTTCATTCTGGTCATGTTGCCAATTACTTATTTAAACTTTATTTTATTGCTTTTATCTACTTTAATTTACTTTCTCCACTATATCAAACTGAAAGAGAGCGTGACTGTCTCTTTGTACAGAATGTTTTTGTGCAAAGGGATCTCACAAACTTTGTCATTATTTTTGACAACATTTTTTTTTCCTACTATTTTGTACTGACAGTGAGGTATTCCGGGACTCAAATTTGAAGATTAAATGAAAAGAAATCATTAAGAGGCAAAAACAAATTAAGCCAAATGGCCTGTTCTAACTTTTACCTGCTCTGCTCCAACTTTGCAAATTAAATTATTTGCTATGGATTTATTGATCATATTTACCTCTGCTTCTGGATCTGTTCTTTGGCTGACATTATCTGGCTGCTCCTCAGGTTTCCATGTTAGTAATCTGGTGAAATTTAAAAAAGTATCACTAAAATCTTAAAAATGGCAATTTTTAATATATGTAGTGGCATATCACAATTAAGGTTTCTAAAAATACATTTTGTAGAGGATGTTTGCAGTCCCCATTATTACCAAAAGGTCCCCTGGAGTGCCATTTCTTAGATATAGCATTGATCAGTTTGAACAATCCTTTAATCTATTATTTTTCTTTTCAGAACACATTTGAAGTGAAAATGAATACGGAGTGAAAGGTCAAAGAATGTCCAGAATGATTTTCCTAGTTGTATTTCACATAATGGATATTTCCATTTTACTTTTTAGAATTTGTCTGTAATGAGTAAAAAAAATGCTAGAAAAGTTCAGGTAGGGCCATTTACAAATGGTCAGTAGGTGGAGGGCAATTAAGTATATCTCTATTTTTCTTGGCCTAATATTCAGTATTACCAGAGATTACAATTAAAAGCAATAAAACGGTTGTCAGGCAATGAGTTCTATTATTTCCACTCTCATACAAACCTACAGATGAATCACAAAATCTAAGGCAGTGTGTCAATTTAAAAACCACTCTCAAATTTTCCTTGGAGCTCAATTCCTGGGTATCCAAACGATCTTTAAAGGTATTAAACACTTAATTGATATTATATAATAGAACAATAATGACTTACCCCTGTGGTATAGTACTTCTGAAGATTTCCAGCATACATGCACATATCCTATCCCACAGTTCAGGGTGGAACTCTGGTCCATTTGAGATCACTAGCTGCTCCATGCAGTTGGTTCCTGACCTCGCTAACTGCTCGTTATCTGCAAGACGAAATAAAATATGTAAATCATAATATGACATATGAAAGACAGTATAAAATGTATATTCTTTTAATTCACTTTGGTTCGGGATCACCATCACACCAGCAAAGATTCCAAATTGAGATTATCAACCGCTCCATGCAGTCTGTTCATGCAGGATGGAAAAGATTTAAAATGTATTAATATGATTTATAACGGATAATTTTTTGTTATCATCAAACATATCACATAACAACGAGAGGAATTCTAATTCATAATTTTTCAATCTGACAAAAAAAATATACAAATTCAAGGCTTAAAACTTATTTCTGAAGGAAATATTGGTGTAATTGCTTTGCAGGAATCATAATAAGAGGAAACAGGCCAATATTAGCAGACACAGAATTAATTATTTTATCTCCCGAGTTATCTCTTGATCTGGCTCTAAAGAAATAAATTAGGTAAAACAGAACAAGCTGCTCCTGAGTTGAATTTACTTTCTACTGTCCATTCCATATCAGTGGAGTTCTTACCTTGTTGCACACACCAGAGAAGTTGCTGCAGAAGATCCTCTAGGAGAATATCCTTCAAGACATCAAAGTACTGTGTAAAGACGTCAACGATCGCAAACAGAGCATGGTTGCATGTCGTCATCATCCATTCAACCTTCTGCAGACAACAGAAAAAAAAAAACAAACAAATGATTAAACAGGAGTTAACAGCAGAGAGTCCTCTATGAGAAAATATCCTTCAAGACATCAATTAAACATGAGTTAATGGAGAGAGTCTTCTCAGAGAATATCCTTCAAGACATCAAACTATTGTGTGAAGACGTCAACAAACAGGGCGTGGTTGCATGCTGTCATCTTCCATTCCTCTTTCTAAAGAGAAGGTGAATAAACAAGCATAACGGGTAACTATAAAACTGTGTCAAGATAGTTTTAAAAAAGTAACCAAAGCAACTAAGTACTGTATAAATCTACAACTATTGTAAAACTATTCATGTTGCCTATTGTTAGTACCTATTCAACAGACAAACACATTTCAAAGTGTTGTATGACATGGTTCTTTACTGTCTTGCAAATAATGTATCATTGTCATTCATTATTACTTCTGAGGAAAAATAAATCACACACAAAAAAAGTTGATCTCAAATTCTACATGATGACATTTTTGATGGCATACCGAGGCATGACTCCATGTAAACCAACCATTATATAAAGAAACGAACTTGAAAGTATTGTGCAAAGATATATTTTATGTCATACAATTCATGGTTGCATATTGTCATCATTCATTCCATCTTCTGTAGAAAAACATCACAGTACTGTGTGAAGATTTCAATGGCCATTACAAGGTTTGATGTTTTTCCTTTAAGTACCGGTATATATTCCACCTTGTATAAAAATATCAAAAGCTGTTTTTTTTCCTTTCCATTTGAACTGAGGAGACATTGAAAATAAAAAGATTGAAGATATCCTCATGTATAATGGTAAACAAATGAATAAATACACCTTATCAATGAATTTACAATGTCAAACATTAATGATTGTATAGTCTGTACAAGTTTACATGATGTTGTAAACTTTTACACCTTCTCTTGAAAAACAGCAACAGTAACTACAAAACATATGCACTGTGAGATCCTATCCATAATGACAAAAAATTAATAACTTCAGTCATGTCATTATCTATTACACAATGTGCAGACAAATACGATACACTATTAACAAATGTACCCTGACTATCTTTTAAAATATTTTCTATCAAGTAACTTTTAAAAGCTAGACATTAAATGAAGACTCAACAAGTCCAGAGATTTATTATCTAAATAGCAAAGAGAAAACTTGAATGCATGTACATTTTAATAGTCTTCTAATACAATATTAGTAACATTTACTTTACAGAAATTCTACAAACAGAATTCTACCCATCCTAAAGGCCCCAGCACACCAAACACGGCACGGCATTTACGCAGTATCTTGGTTGTTATTAGCCAATCCGCGCATAACATTTTTAACAATTGGCCAATCACAGTGGAGACATTGCGTAAAAACCGTGCCGTGATGCCGTGCCATGTTTAGTGTGCTGGGGCCTTAAATCACCATCTGTACATAGAAACATTATTATTTTGCATGAAGAAAGGCAAAACACTTACACAGCTATGAAGAAAGACAAACTTACATCCCCAATGCCAACTGTCACCATTTACTTTTACACTAGCTGCCTACTACTACTAAATATTTCCCAATTGAATAATTCTTGCGTTATCCCAACATGAATAAACACTGATTGACAAGAATTATTCAATTATTTATCTACCCAACACAAAAATCATTAAATTGATAAATATTTCCTATTTGTAACAGATAGAAGACAATTAGAAAACATTTAAAATACACTGACATAAGTGTTGGATGAGTTACATGTATACAGTCAAACCTGTCTTACGGTCACCACTTTGGTTCCCTCCAGATGAAAAATGAGTAAGGAAAGGAAAGGATGTAGTTTAGAGGCGTGTATCAGTCAATTCTGAATATTTACGCCAGAAGAAGAAGAGAGAAAGAGGATCGCCATCTTAACGTCTCCATCCGAAAGACGGTATGCGACCAGGCTTCGAACCCACAGGCAGGAACTACATGTAACCCAAGTCTACGACTGTCCCGAACAGCTTGATTTCAGGCGCACGCCACGACGCCTCAGCCAAGTGTCATAGCACCTGCCCTATAGAGGTACAGCAACCTGTCTACAGTCAATCTTTCTGTTTCCCTTGGGTGGTAACTATAGGCAGGTTTGACTGTATCTACACAAATTTCACATGAGAAATGCCTACAAAATTTCATGAAAGTGACTTGTGTTGGTGAAGGGATTAAGATTTTTTGGGAATACATTATGCTTCAAGTAAATAAAAAACAAAATGTCAAAATTTTGTATATTGCTCTCAATCTATTAGAAATTTATTTTCAACAGTTGATTCTTAAATTTTGTAATGTATTTCTGATATCAAGATTTTACATAGGTAGTCATCCCTGCAAGCACAATTAACAACAAAGAAATCCATTCAGTGTGTCTAAGTTAATTCAAACAACAACGTACAAGTTGTTTTGATTAGTAGAAAGCCCATTGACGAGGCACAGCAGGCAAAAGTGATGCTAAAAATTCCACGCTATTCCGTTCCATGTGGAATCGCCCATTTTAGGATGCAGAAAATGCTTTATCCCTTTCAGGAAAATGTTATAAATTTCATGTTTTTGATCAATAACTTTTGATTCAGAGCTCTGAAAAACACCAGACATGCAAGTGGAGAGAGAAAAAGATATACACCAAATCTGACCATTGCCATACCAAAATGCTTTGTCGTTTGATGCAGGGGGTCTTGTAGATGAATATAATCATTTAACCCTATTTTAACTGGGCTTTTTCAGACCAAGTTTATACTGGGGGGGGGGTCAATTTGACCCCCCCTTCAGATCTCGGCCGTGGATCGCGCGATCGCCGCAAAATTTTGCATGCGCATAGTGTAGAGTGTAAACTANTTCATGTTGCCTATTGTTAGTACCTATTCAACAGACAAACACATTTCAAAGTGTTGTATGACATGGTTCTTTACTGTCTTGCAAATAATGTATCATTGTCATTCATTATTACTTCTGAGGAAAAACAAATCACACACAAAAAAGTAGATCTCAAATTCTACAAGATGACATTTTTGATGGCATACCGAGGCATGACTCCATGTAAACCAACCATTATATAAAGAAACGAACTTGAAAGTATTGTGCAAAGATATATTTTATGTCATACAATTCATGGTTGCATATTGTCATCATTCATTCCATCTTCTGTAGAAAAACATCACAGTACTGTGTGAAGATTTCAATGGCCATTACAAGGTTTGATGTTTTTCCTTTAAGTACCGGTATATATTCCACCTTGTATAAAAATATCAAAAGCTGTTTTTTTTCCTTTCCATTTGAACTGAGGAGACATTGAAAATAAAAAGATTGAAGATATCCTCATGTATAATGGTAAACAAATGAATAAATACACCTTATCAATGAATTTACAATGTCAAACATTAATGATTGTATAGTCTGTACAAGTTTACATGATGTTGTAAACTTTTACACCTTCTCTTGAAAAACAGCAACAGTAACTACAAAACATATGCACTGTGAGATCCTATCCATAATGACAAAAAATTAATAACTTCAGTCATGTCATTATCTATTACACAATGTGCAGACAAATACGATACACTATTAACAAATGTACCCTGGCTATTTTTTAAAATATTTTCTATCAAGTAACTTTTAAAAGCTAGACATTAAATGAAGACTCGACAAGTCCAGCAAAGAGAAAAATTGAATGTATAGTCTTCTAATACAATATTAGTAACATTTACTTTACAGAAATTCTTCAAACAGAATTCTACCCCTCCTAAATCACCATCTGTACATAGAAACATTATTATTTTGCATGAAGAAAGGCAGGACACTGACACAACTATGAAGGAAAACAAACTTACATCCCCAATGCAAACTTTCACCATTAACTTTTACACTAGCTGCCTAACACTACTACATATTTCCTAACTATAATAGATAGAAGATAGTTAGAAAACATTTAAAATACACTGACATAAGTGTTGGATGAGTGCATAAATGTATACAGACAAACCTGTCATAGGGGGTGTTGCTCAAAATCAACTGCAAATCAACTGCAACTTTGCAAATTGTAACGCGCATTTTCATTCGCGCACGATATGCGCATGTAACAAGACGCGCATGCAAGATTGATTTTGATTGGCGCGTTCCGATCAACTGCAACTTTCGATCGATTGCAACTTTTGGGCAACACACCATTAGGGTCACCACTTTGGTTCCCTCCAGATGAAAAATGAGTGTAATAGCACCCGCCCTATAGAGGTACAGCAACCTGTCTACAGTCAATCTTTCTGTTTCCCTTGGCTGGTAAATATAGACAGGTTTAATTGTATTCACATGAGAAAGGCCTACAAAATATCATAAAAGTGACTCATGCTGGTGAAGGAATTAATATTTTGTGGGAAATACAGTATGCCTCATGTTAATGAAAAACAAATTGTCAAAATTTCTAAATTGCCTTAGATCTACATGTATGTAGAAATTTATCTTCTACACTTGATTCTTAAATTTTGTAATGTATTTCTGATGGCAGACTTTTCTCTTGTACATGTACACCTGTAGTCATTAACGCAAGCAGAGTTAACAATAAACAAATCCATTCAGTGTGTTTCGGTTAATTCAAATAACAATGCACAAGATGTTTTGATTAATTAGTAAAAAAAAAAACCCAACGTGTAGTCACAGCAGGCAAAGATAAAGCCCCCAATTCCATGCTATTCTGTTAACATTCATGTGTTATCGCCCATTTCAGGGTGCAGAAAAAGCTTTATCCATCTCAGGACTATTGCCCATATTTTGGATTTTGGTTCAACAAATTTTCAGTTCAGGGCGAGCAGAAAGAGAAAATATATAGATACCAAATTTGACCATTGCATTCGCATAATTTTTTGTTGTTTGATGCAGGGGATTTTTCTTTACGAATATAATTACTAAAATCCTTACATTGGCAACACATTAGACTAATCAAAATTATTATTTTCTATATCAAATAGCAAATTTTCACTTTTCAATACAGCTTTCAACAATGAATAGTCAATTTGGTTAATTATGGAAGTAGTGTACACAGGATAAGTATGAATTATATTGTTGCCAACTTGAGGATAGTGATTGCATTAACTGCAAAAATATTCCTGTCCCAATTACAACTACGTAAAAAATTGTAAAAATCTTAGTTCTTTTTCTTAGTGCGAACATGCAGCACAGCACACAAACTACTCACAGCACTACAGTGACCACAGAAAGTACAATGTCAATTTCTTAGATGGATAATAAGACGTTTTATTTTTTTGACCTACCTTCTTATCAATTAGCACACTGTCTGTTAACTTAGCAATGATGTGGTCCTGGTAAAAACACAATTAAGTAGTTCATAAAATTTTCCATACATTTATTGTATCTTTGTGCTTCCTTGTGTAGTATCAAAATTGAAATCATTGCTGTGCAGAGTAGCTTCAATAAAAAAAGAGAAAACGTGCGAACAATTGTCCAAGTGCTTAAGATATTACAGCCAAACCTGTCTATAAAGACCACCAAAGGGGGACAGAAATGGGGTCTTTAACAGTAGTTGGTCTCTACAGACAGCTTCATTCACATACCATGTAAATTTAATTCCAGAAAGGTGGTCATTATGGACAAGTGGTCCTTCTATACAGGTGGTCGACATGTTGTTGAATATGTGATAATATTCCAGAAAAGGATTTTTTCCAAGTTTTTCTGCAGTGTAGTATTGTAGTTCATCAGGATGTTGTTATCATGTCTATCACCTGACTAACAAAGAGTAATGTGACTAACCACCTGACTTACCTCAGACATCTGGTCAGGGAGCTTCATGTTGTCAAATATCCTGAAGACGATCTTGAATAGATCCTTCCACCAGTGCTTCTGGAATGTATTACCGTAGCTCTTCATGATCTCAAACATCACCGTCAACCCTCTGAAAAGCAAAATAGACTTAGTGATAATCATCAATCGTATATAATTTTCCAGAGAAAGTGAAAAGTGCTTAATTCCCATTATTTGTAGTGTCCTGGGACTTAGTGATGTTTACCACATGTTTTAAGAATCCATTTTAATCAATAAATGCTTATTTTGTTTTGAATATCTAAAAGGTTGAATCAATTAATAAATCTGTACCCATGAATATATCAACAAATCAAATAATGTATGCAAACAATAAGATGTAACAATATGCTTGGAGAGAAGTGCATGACATATGTCATATCATATGACTCAAAATTGCAGATTTGCATGACAAGCAACGGTTGAGTTATAACATTGAAATATCCATAATTTTCTGAGTTATAATCGAATTTGCTTCAAACTCTTTAAGATCTGTTCTTCTGATTGTTCTGCTTTTAATCAATACAAGATTATTCTTGGGCAGACCCAGTCTTTCAC
>BQKZ01003761.1:17372-54120 GCA_036244855.1 Temnopleurus reevesii
GCCCCCCCCCCCACACAGTATTTTTGTTGGAAAGTGCAGATATAAGCATACAGCAGTGTGGACAAATTGTTACACACAGCTACTTCACTTTTCAAGATGTTTTTTATGCCTGATCTGAACTATTGTGTATTTCTCTAAACTGTATGGTCACAAACCTATTTTCCACCGATAATAAGGGGGGGGGGGCAAATAATATATGCCCCAAATGTTCTAAAGTGGTTGATAAAGGTATACCTATTAACAGGGCTGGCTCTAAAACCCTAAGGCCCGTATTCCGATAGCGAGATTTAAGTTAACCCTGGTCTAAATCTGCGGTTTAAGTATGGGTAGCCAAAAGAGGCTGAATCTTTAACAGTCGATGTTTAATTTACCAGCTCATTTAGCACTCATATTATTCAAAACTGTCTCGGAATAAAAGCTTCAATAGTTTTCTACATTATTAGCGCATGGGAGAAGAAAGCAGCTAACAAAAGAATTATACATTGTAAATTAAGTTTTGGCTTTGTTGGCTACCCATACTTAAACCACAGGTTTAGACCGGGGTTAACTTAAACCTCGCTATCGGAATACGGGCCTAATAGTTTGATGGGCGATGCCATAAAAATATTTAGAGTCATAATTTGGATTGAAAAAGAAAATCAAATAGCAATTTATTGAGTATAAGTTATGAAGTAAAAAAACCTAATAGCAAAGTTGATTTTTAAACCTAAAACATCACTATCGGAACTTGCATTATACCTACCCCACTGCACCATGATAGGTAGTTGAATATTATTTGCCAAACTTTTGTACTCAAAGAAAAAAAAAAAGATTGCTGAAAGCTGTAAAATGTTGTTGAAATTGCTAATTACGAACTGCAATTTCCTATTTTAGAAACGGAGGGAAAAAGAAGCAATAAACCACATTCAAAAGTTTCTTTGATCTGTGGTGTCTATGAAGGGGAACCAACCCCTGGAATTATCACACTTTATTTGAATGAAAAAAAATCAAATGAGCAAAAAACTGGAGTAAAATCAGACAACCGTTTTAAAGGGAAAGACTAGTTTTGGGAGGAGGGCGCTTCAGATATTTAACTTGTTTGCGAGCTGCAGTAAAATTATTACCATAATGCATTTTTTCAATAGTAAATTAGAGCATGTTCATAGTTTGTTTGAATGAAATCGAACTAGAAATGGCTTAATTATCGCAAAATAAAATAATCTGGTGCGGTAGTACTTCCTCACAGAACATGCTTCACGTACAAAATGAACGCGAACCCACACACCGCAGACAATACCACCGATCGCACCGCCAATTTTAGGCCGACACTCTTCCGCGCTAAAGAACTTAGCACACCGCAGGAACGATGGCGTATTGACCTGTTCGACGTAAAGTACATAGAATACAAGCATAAATGTACTCCTAATATCCTACATAGATATATTTAGGCATGTAAAGCAACTTGCGAATACATCAGCTCATTTAACATAAATTTCTGCATCCTGGTCATTACTAATCTATACCTTTAAAGTTACAAATTATTAAAGTCACAGAGATATGACAATCCCTGCCGCTGATGGGGATCCGTGTGATCGACAACATAGACGGGATCTGTGCCGTCATGACGGAAAACTCCACCATTCCTTTATCGAATCTCCATGTACTCTAAATTGTACATTAATACATTTTGAAAATTTTCTTGTAGAAAATGAATGAGGAGTTGTCCGACCTGACATCACAGTCAGATTTCCTTGGTTTTGCAGATCGCACGGATCTCCTGCAGCGGCAGAGATAGTTAAATTTCTGTGAATTTGAAAATGCATAACTTTTGAACGGATCATCCGATTTTGCTCAAAATTTTAACAGTTTGTCCATCTGATTTTTCTCCATTTGATGAAAGTGCAATAATTCCAGGGGTTTGTTTCCATTTAAAAAAAAAAGGCATTTGGGTCAGCTATTGAGTTTGATATGAAGAAGGAAGATCTTTTGGCAAATGCATGACCTTTGAAGCTTTGAGAGAGCTATTGGTTGAAATACTAAATATAGTTGATGTGATAGAAAGACCTGTATTCATATTCATAATAACAGTATGCAATACCCTTATTTTAAACCCTGGAAACCCCTTCAATGCTTGTACAAATAGGTTACAGTATTTCATTTCTTCAACATATAAATTTGAAGTGAAATTTGTGCTAAATTAATCTAATCTGTCTTTTTTAAAGAGGGGATAGTCAATAAAGAAATCATGTAATGCTTGTGGTACACTGGAACTTTATATTTATGTTGCATTTTTATGCAAGAATGGATATCATTCTTGCAATTTACCCTCATTCAGAAAGAGGAGAACAGGAATGACAGTGGATCTACTACGAAGAGAGTACAGTCATACTGCCCTCTAGTGGGATAGGACAGCAATGATTTTATATTCTCAATCAATGATGTGTTGCTGGAACAGGCATGATCTAATCCACAGCATATCCTAGCAAATGAGAATACATTGTAGCCCTTCTTGAGCATTCTTTAATGTATTTCTTCATGGGGACAATATTCCATATTCTACTTATAAAATCTGGCTTAAAAAGGTTTTTTTCTCTATTCAAAGACCAAATTATAGGATAAAATGTATTCATTTGAAATGATCATAGACAAAAAAACATATTGCATCCAAATACCATGGACAACATGATTTTTTTTATATTACTTTAAATGATATGTTAGCATTTAGTGATCAAATACTACTTTCATTTTTGAAACTCTGTTTTCTATTTTGTTGTTATTATGCAAATGAGCTCTGAAGTTTGACTTTTCGTCATTTATTTTTCAACGAATATTTGATAAATTATTTCCCTAGTCATCCATATCAATATCGTGCTTGAATGTTGAATAATCTGATTTCCTATTATCAGAGTCATTAAAAAACAGAGTTGTCAAATCAAGAGGAAGGATGGAGAGGAAGGATTTAAAGATTCTTCTTGATGAAAAGGAAGAGGCAAAGGGGTAAAGATCATTTCAGTAAGATTCAATTAAATCTACATCCCTTCCCTCCCCCAACTTTGCCCTATTCATATCCTTATAAGTTGCGGTTTAAGGGGATCCAAGTTGCATTTTATTACAGATTTCCTGTGCTAAGCTATCCAGACTAGTGTCAATCTTGTGTTTAGGTTTCATTGTGTCCTATACACTGCACTCCAATTGTCCCCATCTCTCAAGACAGAGTCTCTAAAATAGACTCAACTTTAATACCTGAACATTGTAGTTCAAGCCATAATTCTTTGCTACCTGTTATCACTATAAAAGTTCAGAACAGGAGACGTCCAGTATTTCAAATGTGATCTTATTTTCCTGACTTTTGTAGTAATAACAGGATAGCGAAAAAGTTCTGACTGTAATTCTGTAAATCACTATGAAGGTTCCTCCAGAGAGTCCAGACTTTTGATGGACACCTGAAGAGATATGCTATTTATCATTTTTAATGGCTTTATGATATCGGTTTTTGTGGATTAATTTATAAGACAATCATTTTCATTTAAACTGTAGTAGCATCCTTGCAATATCATAGCCAATATCACTAATGGGTCTTCCCCTAGCGCTGGTATGTGTTTTAAAGTGTAATAAGTAAATGAATGAAAAAAACATGATGATCAAATGTCAAATGTGGTAAAATGAACTTTATGATTTACAAAATTTGTATATGTATGAATCTGTGATATTTGATTACTTTGGAAATTATCATTCAATTAATTTCAATTCAATTCAATTTGTTTATTTCACTTTCTTAAAAATATAAATGTCAAAAGAACTAAGAAAGTGTGGAATGATAACGGCCAGGAGGCTTGATGAAATAGATCCCCAGTAAATAGATTAATGAACATATTTCTTTAAGGTACAAACAGACTAAATAACACATACATTTGTATTTATCCTAATAAAAAAATGGCCCGATGGCCTTTTTTAAAACTTTGATATATCAAAATATATAGTAGATTCATATGCAACTACAATATGCGATATTTTTCAGAGGTTCTTTGGTTTCCCTTTCCCTTCTCTAAGTTTTATGTTTAAATGGAGCAAAAATGATGTTAAGAAAGATGTTTTCCATCTGACTAACCCCATTAAAGTAGCACTTATTGGAGATCCAAACAATTATTGTTTTCTTTTTCTATTTGTCTAAAATACTGTATATTAAATGTTTGGATTCATACAGAATATCTAAAAATGGGATTTGGGATTCTCTCAGATACAAATTCCAGCAGTTTAATTGTCCAAAATTGATACTGGTTTTCACTGTGATCAAAGCATCTGTGACGGAAATAAAACATACATTGATCACATGAACATTTGCATACTCCATCATACATCAGAATATTATTCTATGAACTTTTAAAAAAGTTAGGGATAATTTTTAATTGTTTCAATTTACTATGGGCTCTTTTTTCAGCATGTGTGGTGGAACAAGAGACATCATACCACCACTGAAATTACTCATGTGTGAAAATGAGAATTGTTTGTTTGATAACATGCAAGACAGTTGAATTTAAGGTGTTTCCAGAAATATAAAATCTTGCATATTGATAGTGATCAAAATTTAAATATTTTTTATAGCAATCCCTAACTATCTTGTGTAGTCAGTATACCTTTTCTTGAACATTATACTGGTAGTAATAGTGTATACTTGCTCAACTGCTAGCTAGCATGTTTGTAAACCTTTAGAGAAACACAAGTTACTGAAATTTTCCCCACCCCCTAACCTCTCGACTCTCCCCCTTTTCCTTCCCAGATTTATATTTCATGATGTGGATATAATCATAGGTTTTGCTATCATATTTTACTATTTTGAAAATTGATGTTATATATTCAATATATGCTATCAAAATGATTAAAATTCACTTTATTTCCTTGTCTATTTTGGTTTCTTATTTTAACAGGTGGTTCCTCCTATGTCCCTTTTGCAGATGTGCCTGTCATTTTCGAATTTTTGTCCTCAAAAGTTATGCTACAATTCATAGAATCTGCAAAGTGAGTCACATGTAGATGGTTGGTTACTTCAATGTCAAAATGGCCCCCTACTGACAAATGCATCCAGCTGTTAACAGCGACTCTAACACAGGGTATTGAAGGTAAGCGGGGGAAGCTGGGGGAAGTAGTAAAAGGTGGAGTTTGTGCGACTTTCATCCATCCAAAATTACGGTATACTTAGTATTCACAACTAATAGAAGCCATGGAGGCAGAAACACGGAACATGGAACATACAACATGTTGTAACTTTCTTACAGTCATGAACAAGTCCCTGGATCTCTTTCCGTGCAGTTCTAGCTGACAATCTTTTATGCTGAATTTGTAGTTCTGTACCATATAGATTTTGATCTTGTGCCAATTTTCGTGTCCGAACTTAGAAATGAGGGAGCATCGTCTTCAGTTCTGTGGCTGTTTCAGGCATTTGGTGAGTTTTGTCTTTTCATCACATGTCAAATTACTCTTTGCTAATTCAGTAAACTTTGCCAAGTTTTTTAATCAGCACGATGGCTTTTCAGGACTTGAGATACTCTACTTGCCGGATATTTATCTTGGTAGGGTTGCATGACTCTTGTCTGTTTTGTCATGTTTCTAGTTGGGCATCCTCCTTATGAGTCAATCCTCTCAAAATCAGGTTATTGACACTGTCCAAATTTTCTCACTTCATGCATTGCATTTGCATGCAAAGATAAATCAATTGTGACTTATACACATTTTGAATTATTGACATTTTCTTTGATATCAATGCCATATTCAAAGGGTAGTATTATTTTATTTTTGCATGCTCCTAGTTGTGTATGAATAGCAACAACTTAGATAAGGTGCTTTGATGTATATTGGTTAAAAATAACAGTGACATGGAAGGCTATTGAAAAGGCCCTCCAAATAAGATTAAAAAACAGAATGAGGGCTCAATTTCACCATTAAATCATGTGATGTGATGCAAGATTTTTGGAATCATTGTTAGTTTTGAACTATGTTTAGGGCAATTTCTTAAGTGCAAGTCCACTGGAAATGTTATGATTCTTTTTTTAAATCTGCTTTTGCCACCATATGTGTAGAATGAGGAACTATCCACAAACACCACATTGTATTGTTTCTCTTTGAAAGGATTGTTCATTGTCTTTTTTTTTCGTAATAAGTTTCCTTCCACTCATTGACCCATTGACTACTGGAAACAGGTATTCCCTGCACAAAGTCAATGGGAATTGCAGAATTTGGGAGTCAAAGGGTTAAGTCCACTTTTCTTGCCTTTAGATTTCACTGTGTGCATAATGTTAGCCAAGATTATCAACACCTAACCCCTCATTTGCTCTTAAAATATCAAACTTTGATACCTCTTCCAAAGCCAATACCCTTCTTGATCCCCCACATAACGCCTTGTACTCATCCTCAACTTATACTCCCAAAGCTCTGTCATGACCAATTTCCAGGGTTTTATTTCTATCCAACTCTAATAGATCCTTGATGCTATCAATCATTACGAGGGTGGTTGAGACTCTCCCCCAGTGTGGGTATGGTATTATTTAAAGGGTGCATCATCTCATCGTCCGAAATTGCAAGTATTAATTTGATATTCAATAATTTTCTTAAAATGAGTATACAATAATATGTTTCAGTGGACCAACGGAATGAAAAAAATATATATTTTTGAAAATTTATTATATTTTTGTTAACCCTGAAATAATATTGCAATCAAAATGTTGAATATTGATGGCATAATTTGTCAAAGCGTGTGAATTCGTGAGGTCAGCCTTATATAAGGATCTTTTTTCCTTCCTGGTCTGCAGCCTTACTCATGCATTATGTATTCTCTTATCACTTGTAATTTTATGAACCTGTTTGATGTCACTTGTAATGTTGTACTGTACATTGTATTTTTTATTGCTGAGTAAAAATAAACTATTGAACTATTGAACTATTAAATTAAAATTTTCACAGTAGATTGCACAGCATACTACCAAATATTTATTAACCAACTTTTTGCACCAAAAACAATTATCTATTCATCCTGATTGAGTAAGATTAACACAACAAGATCAATTACATTCCTGGCTACTTACCAAGTTCAAGTCAATGGAATTAAAAAAGAGCTTTTTACTTACTAGGGCAGAAAGCAATAACTCACAGGCACATGGATGATACAATTTTTTTTTACAAAACAAGGGACTGTGGCATGTCCTGGAATGTTGAGAAAGTGTCTGAATCAAAAAATTATATGTTTCAATAAATTTGGAGAGGCTGTAGCCTCTTCCTCTGATTCTGTGCCCCTGAAAAATTTGGTTCCTACAGCTAATGAATTAATATATTTAACATTTGTAAAGATCAAAGAAAAGAATACATCAAAAGTCATCAATCTCCATAATCATTGAGACCCCCAAAATGAAATTAAAGCACATGAAATATTGCATTGGCAACCTTCTGGCAATTTGCACAATATGATACAGTAGATTAAATATCCCATCACTAAATAGGACTTAAAATCCCTTATAATAAAATGAATATTTGATTTCATGTAAATTAAGAAGAAGAAAATGAAAGAAAACTAAAGAAGAAACAGAAAAAAATGTTGTCAAGGGTAATTATTTATTTATCTGAAAAATTATAGTGTTAAATGTGTTCTTTTCTTCCAATGAAATCAGGGGTTTGATCCCTCAATTCTTCAAAATCACAACAATCAACATTGCACGCAAACAGTATTGTCTCTGGTTAATTTCAAACTTACAATGTAGCACATCAATGTTTCCCAGGAAATAGATGTTTAAGTCAAATTAAATGAGCCAAGGACTTGCAATTGCTTTAGTAATTTTTAAGATATTCAGCACCTCATTTGATTGGCAATGCACCTAAGTCTCATGATTTTTTGTTCCTCCTTATTTGCCCCTTCCCCCGGCCCCATCACATAGGACCCTTTAAAGGCGACCATACAAGCCCTGGTGTGCAGGGAAATTTGCCCCTACCACTAGACCACAAATGGAGGAGTGAGTGACACAAAGATGTTACTCCTATTTGGCCATTTTGAGAAAAGTACTTTGAAAGATTTTTGGTCCACATTGCTAAGTGAATGAATATAAAAGTTTGATTGGATAATTTGGTTTCATTATAATAAGAAACATTTGATGTTGTTGTTTTTATTAGAGAGGACACATTTTCCTGAAAAGTGTTTTTCCAAAGCCTCATTTATACAAAAAATGGAGTTACAGTATGTCATTTGTGTCACTGGACCCTCAACCATGTCACAAATCACTTTTCTTAACCGATTTTGGTTTATTGAGCCAGTGTAGTGTAGACCTTTTTAGGTGCTGATAGGTATGTAAAATGATTCCTGCTCTGTGAGTCCATTTTAACGTTGCTATGGAAACAGAGAGTGGCCAAAAGTTTTAAAGTTTTAAAAGTTTCAGAAGTGATCGTACACTTGCATTCATGTATTATAGCTTACTGTATAAGCTGAAATTTTTGCGGTGGTTTTATTTTCGCTAATTTAGCGGTTATGGCCTCGCAAAAATTTCCACTCTATATGATGCACATTCATTTGTGTACAAACACTTTCAAAAACGTGAAAATAGCAACAAGCCAATGTGTCAAACTGGTCAGAAATCGCGAAAATATCTGTACGCCAAAATATTGGCTTATACAGTACTTCACCATGAGGGGTCTCACAAACTTCAGTTATACTTCCATATGAAGAGACATGGTATTAGAGTCTGAAGTATTTGGTTACCTGTTATCACTATTAAAGCTCAGAGAAAGAGGTATGGTCCAGTGATCCCACCAATATTACATTGTCCTCAGCTATATAGTGATGGCAGGCATTTAAAGGATTCTGACTTGCTCTGTAGCTTTCATGACCAGTGTGCATTCAGAGTGGTTATACTTACAATGTGAACAGGTACACTTTAAGAAGAAGTGGATTTAGGGATCGCTTTGAGAAATCAATTAATTTAGATGCTATTCTTAGCATTTACACGTACACTTAATTGGTTTAAGAAAGTGGCTACATGTAAACACTGCATAATCTTTGATGGCCTGATATTTTAACCTATCTCACTGAAATTTGCAGCCTGTGCAATTTTCTTGAGTTTTATGCTAGTCATGGGCCTACCTATATAAATACAAAATAGCATTTAAGAGTCAGATATTTGGAGGAAGAATAGGGATTTCCTTTGAACTCTTTGCCCTCCACAGGTCTCTGTTTTCATCTGGGGATGCAGGTCTAATGGTTACACACACTTCGAACAGGACCGAGGTCCGTTTCAATTAGCATGAAGGCCTGTTCACACTGCATCCCGTATGGCACCACAGCACGGCATTTATGCGATGTCTTTTCTGTGATTGGCCAATTGTTGAAGATCCCTTGCACGCAGTAGCGTTGCTGGCCAATAACAACCCAGATACTGTGATGCCGTGGCAGATGCAGTGTGAGTGATCGGGCCTTTAATTGGAGGATTCTAAATTTCGGAAAAATTTGGGGAAATGCCCAAGATATTAGAGATGCCAACCATCCGGAATATACATTAGGATAGAAATTAAAATGTTAATAACAAATTAGCTGAACAATTTTTTTTTACAGGAAAAGTATGTGTGGTAACAAGAACAATACATTTTCTCTCATAAACGACATCGATTATGGTTCAGCTGTTTGATGTTACACGATTAAATTTCCTTCTCATTCATATAAGGTTAGCATTTCTGAGATATAACAAATAAATGACTTGTAGCACGCTTTAGAATTTATCTTCAGAAACACAATTGAAATTGGAAAAAATGTAATAATATGTGATAGAGCTAGGCAGCATGGGGGGGCAAAAACCAGGGGTTTCCTCCGACCTCATGCACCCTCTTCCAGCCCCAATCTCTAGAGACAGTTGCACTCACCACTATACCACCAAACTTCACTTTAGGCCCTGTACGTGCTTCTATTAGTACAGGGTGCGCGGTGAAAATTCACTTCCAGTTGGGGAGTAGGGGAAAATTAACTTTAAGTCATTTGGAACAGGAATGAAAATGACATTCATGTGCTTGATATTTTGGCATTTGATCTCCCAGCCAAGTAAGGCTTGTTATTTAATCATGAAGCCACATCCTGTTAAAGATGATTTTTGTATTTTTTACCTTCTTTCTTGAAGATATTCCCTTGATCTACGTGCACCACAATGTTTTTATGCTATCGATTGGAAAAAAGTTTCATTTCTTGACTAAAAAGACTTTGCTTTAAACCTGCATATTTACACATTTTAGAGAGAGAGATTGAGAAAGAGAAATCGGGTTTTACAGATACAGCATTTTGATATCTATGACAGGAGAAGAAATGAGAAAAAGAAACCGACCTGTAACATCGCCATCTAAAAGACGCGATCTGGGCTTGAGCCTGTAACGCAGGAACCATCCCTGATCAGTTTTCGACTGTCCCAATGATCTTGTATTCATGGTGCATGCCACAATGCCACAATGTTTTACAGAGATATTATGTACTCTTTGTCATGTTTCTTAACCTAGCCATTGGGTGACTTCAAATACAGTGTGGAACGCTGGTGTTGGTGTTGATCTCGCAAGATTATGACGTATTTCCGGTCGTTCGTGTTGATGGCTGGTGTTGAATGTCGTCTGCTGAACCGATGATCACGGTCGGTGTTGACCATTTACGTGCCATTCCCCCATTCTTCAACACCAACCCCTAGGGATTGGGAAAAATTGTGACTTCACGTTCGGTGTTGGTGTTGGTGTTGAAATCATGCATTTGTTTTCGACTCACAGAACAGTAGCAGAGGTTAATTTAAATTTACAGTGAAATTTATGTAAGAAATAAAACCACATACTTTATTTTGGAAGGCAATATTTGTCCCTTTGGATTTAAAAAAAGATAACACAATTTGTATGACTTAAAATAGATTAATCTGAGAATTTCGGACCGAAAACTATATCATCGTCGAGCTTTTCGTGAGGCTTTGTGCAAGCGCGTGTGACGTCACTCAGTATTTTGGCTGGTGTTGGGCGATCATATCGCTTCTTTGAACCGACCACCGGGATTGAAGCTCGGTTTACAGGCCGATTTGCGGGCCGATTTGCGGGCCGATTTGCTCTCTCAACACCAACACCAACACCGAACACAGTACATGAAGTCACCCATTGCTATCAACGTGAGAAACATATTCTAAGTTAAATTTGTCTAATGGGAACCCTTTTCTTCTGCAAGTACACATCATTTTTTCCCTTCTTACACTGATGAATGGTGACATACACTGTAGGCATGAGTTTCTTGAACATGATACTTGGTTATTCTCTTGAGTCAGATTCATAGCAGGAATACAATCCGAATTTCTTTCAAGCAATATCAGTTTCAGCAACAACTAACTGTTGATGTTTAGTTATAACATTGATGCTCGTACTGCATTAAAGTGAATGGATAGCAATGAAAAATCATCTCAAAACAAGTTAAAATGCAATTAATCTTATCGATACCCATGTAACTAAAAGTATCTGAAAATATGAAAGCATAAATATATCGCTTACTATCTAAAAAATGGTAAAATGAATCGCCGCTTAGAAACCACGTGGTGTTGGGCCAACGTAAATACCATGTTTTTTTTTACCCCCAGAGGTCCGGCAGAAGTTTGTCAGTGCATGGTGCCTTGATGAAAAAAGAAAAGCATCTAGCTGGACACAAACAAATATCCATTGTTCAATTACTTATATATTCAAATGTACTTGACGAATAAGCCCATGAAATACATAGCATGCCTATTTTAGGTAAAGGTTTAGAATTATGACTATCGCACTATCTGACTTGGCGAAATTTTATTTCGGTATTTGACAATTGAAAGCTATCCATTGACTCAGTTAAACAACATTTCATGCAAATGCCACTTTTATATCATTCCTTTCAGTTTTGAAATACAGACATTGTCAATCTTGGATTTCCATGTCTATTCCAGTTGGGAAAAGTCGCACATATTATGATAATGTTACAAACAATCTAATCTGGGAATTTGTCTTTTCGTAACAGGTTCATTAGTGAGAAAGGGTCTTAGGAAGTGAAAAGAAGATATCCTCAGATCAGAACATCCTGATGAAATCATTAGAAAGTCAGAATGAGGCACAGAGTTTTCATTCCTCCGCATGAATTCTCATATTACATGTAGAAATGTTGACTGAGACTTATCTTCAGCGATGACTTTCAAATTCAAAGATCTTTCTGAAAATTAGAGATGACTTTCATTTTGTGAAATTGTACATTGAATCATTTATGTAGTATGTTTATATATCTTGTCTGTGGCATTCTAGAATTGTGTATTCATGTTTTATAATTGTTTGCTGCTTAATTTTTTTTTGTGAAAGCTTAAATGGGGAGTAGCATATTAAATAAAAGAGTCTGATTTCTTTGTGCTTCATTTTTTGTGCATATACTGTTGCCCCCCCCCTCAACCGGGAAAACACAAAAACACAGTATCTAGCATTTTCGTCAATAGCGACCTGTTTTGCTTGAAAGCAGGTCAGTAGACAATCTTTTCATGGGAGACATTAATTTTTCTGAAAAAAGGAAACCCCTGTATTTAATAACTCCATAAATTCATTGTGTAGATGATCTGATGGATATCCTCACAAACAAATCTGAGAATGTGTAATTGTGTAGATCCTGTTTTCTTTTTAGGACGGAGGGAGGGAGGGAGGGGGGAGCAGATTGTTACAGCTGATATAATTTTCCTTCCAATGATTTTGTGGCAACAAATAGGGTTGATAATGAAATTATACTTCTATTATACTGCTTCCAGTAAATAATCTATCATGAGCAAGGAGCTCATTTGAAAGCTTGGGATTTGTGGTTTTATTTAATCTAAAATGGAAGTGATTGAATGCAACACTTGTTAGATGCTTGATAAAAAATGGAATCGGATCTATTTGTACTTTGAACAGAAAAAGGAAAGTAAATTTAGAAGCAGGTTTAATTAATAGGTCAATGATAATTAAAGTTTAATATTTATAACAGCAGAGGACGAAAATGGAAGTCACATGCTTCCTATTGATTAGTTAATTATGGCAATTTGGGAGTTAGGTTGGTGCATCTGCTTTGGCTTGGTCTATCTGAATTTCATCCTGAAAAAAATCGGAGTTGGAGCTTGTACAATGCATGATTATGAGTGTTCTTTCGAAGCTTTATGCTTATAGCATGTGTGTATGAGTACAAGCAGTGAAGTGCTCTCCAAACGGCTTGCGGAACCTACCTGATCGGATTAACCTGGGACCTAGACCACAGCTTTTACAAAGTAAAGTCAGTAAATTCAGAACTTTTTCAAACTTTCCATGTCTTGGCTTGTTGCGAGTTGGATCGGATGTAACTTCTGCTCATTAAAGCAATTAACATAGTTGTATCATGGATTACTTAAGGTTACTTTGGGTTACAAGTCTTGAGTGTGTGTTGGTGTAACTGCAAAGACAGCAGTTTAATTAGTTTCAACTATTGTATCTAGAGGGAAATCTCCCACAACTGTACACCTCAATTTCAGGCAATTTGGCCCTTATAGACCTCACTCTAGTCAATTTTCTTTGCTTCCCTGTTATCGCTATACAGCTGAGAACAATTGTATCATTGTGGGATCTCTGTGCCAAATCTGTTGTTCTTAGCTGGATAGTGATAGCAGGTAACCAAATAATTCTGACTCGCTCTGTAGCTGCATTTTGTAGGCAGCACTGGGTCTGTGTTTACAGACAAGTGTGTTGCGTTACAGGTGGATTAATATGTAAATTATTTATGTAATCACATCCAAGAGTATTCACTTCCAGACAATATTCCATCCAATGACTACCTGTCTTAAAAACGATGATTCAGACTTTTCCACCAAGCCAGCAACTTCTGGCAATAATCAACAATGTACTAGTTCAATGATAAGGTGATGAAGAAAGCTTAACGGAATAAATGAAAATAGCATATTTAAGATAGAATGCATGCCCAATTTTAAAATTCAAGTCATTTTCAGGACGGTATCAATTGTCAAGCAAGAAATCAGGATTGTTCCTCCTCGCAAATTAAATTAACTGTCCAGAATGTCAACACTCGATGTTCAATATCGAGGTCCCAGGCACAGCCCTCTAAGCTGAATTACGGAAAGCTAGTTCAGAAGCAAATCAAACTGGAAAGATCAATTTTTATGAAATTAATCTTTTACTCAATATATGCCACTCATATTACAAGTTGATTTGCATTGCTTTTCCTACCAGTAGCCCTAAATGTTGATGATTTTAAATTCTTCATTGATTTAATCTAACATTTATTTTTGTACGTTACCAATGGTAATTAATAAAACCGATTAATAAAAAAATCCCCTAAACCAAAAAAGATGCTTATCACTGAAAAAATACAATTAATATGGTTCTTTGTTCATTGTCAGGAAAAGTTATTTTCCGTAACTTAATCTGATTGATTAAACCTTGATTCTTATGCCGATAGGAAACAGATATCCTATAAAACTTTCTGTACGGAAAGTGATTAAACTCCCCTAGCAAGCTCCAACCCCTCCCCCCTAAAACACAATATTTTCCAGTTGTTATATCATTATCAAACTTGGCTAAGGGAGGCAGTGTAGGGGGTTACAAAAATGCATCACAATTTTCTGATATGACGGGGGAAGTCCGGCCATATGCACTGAGAGGCCGGGATGGGAAATTCTGATTTCCAGGAATGAACTCTTTTCATTTCAGCCTCTCCATTGTAACTTTTTGAGCTTGGAGAGTAGAGAAGTAATCTTGCCACATAAAAGAGGATGGATTTAGTTTGAGGTAGTGACTACATGTAGGAAAGAAGTGTTCCCAATTTTGGATGATGATATTGATATTGAGCTTTTGTGACAGGTTGTTTCTGGCGAAGGGTATGTTTTGTGGTAAATTGTTTTCCTTGGTCTTTGTTTATTTATTCATTTGTTCATGAATTCATGAAATTTGTTTATCTATTTGTGTATTCAAACATTTATTCATGTGATATTATCTTCCAATTGTAAATAGTAGGGAAGGATAGCACATTGAACTGTTTGTTATGGTGAGGATGGACAATATTATTGTAAACAGGTGGCCAGTTAAATCTACTACGCAATATGAACATGTGTCTTGACAGGCACTTTGGGATGTTCTGCTTTGTATCACAAAATGAATGAGATCCACATTGCTGCCTGTCCTGTCAGCTCTAAGAGGCAAACAAAACTAGACCGTAGGCGGCAAGCATGTCAGTGAGTGACCTTTCCCCAAACTAAATTAGTCATCGTATAAAGTGTATTTGATATCCGTACATCCACCTAATTCTCTGTCCCCATGTATATGTCTTGCCCCTTTCCGACATGCAGGGTTTGTGGAAGCTTGAGCGTGCCAAAGAAAAACTCATCCAGGAAGTGTCTTCTACAGCGGCATCATGGGCACTGTGATGAGTAGTCATAAACGGAGTTGGAAGGTGAGAGGAGTAGATCAGACAGATATGCCAGCTGAGCTGGAGAAACCCACAGTACCGGGGAGAGAGGAGACTGCTGCGATTAAAACGGAATCGGTCGGGAACCTGTCTGCTCACGAGGCAAAAGCTACGCAGCAGGATAAGCTTGACAAAGCTATCCAGGGGACCTCGGACAACATGGAGTATCTGCAGAGCAGCGATGATTACGCGTCAGACGAATGCTTCAAGATTTACGACAATCTCCGCAAGGCTAGCACGATCAAACCGAAGTCGAATCGTGTGCTGCTGGCGGAACATCTCATCTCTGTTGGATACGTGGAGATATTCCCTCGGATGTGGAATGACCTCAACAGCTACCAAATGTACGCAGATGAACCTGTCCCCAAGGCCAAGCAAGCACACATCAACCTCAAAAGGATGCTTGGAAGTTATTGGAACTTTACCGACTGCTCCGATAAAGTCTGCACGGAATTCGGTAAACTAAAATGCTTGGATTTGTTAATAGAAGGACTCAAGGATCCTGAACTAAGTGTGGACAAGTTAAATGATGATGGCAAGAGGTACGTTGTCAAAGGAATACTAGGAATCTTGCAAAACTGTTGCCGGAGACGATTTAAAAATCGGGCTCGTTGCTATAGTGCCATTGATAACTTGCAGGAATTAGCCACCTCGTCATACCTCATCGTACGTGCCAAAGCCTTCATCATTCTCGCATACGTTGCAAAGAAATCCGAAGTTGAAAAACTCCAAACGAACAATGCTTGCATGAAGTTTATGCTGAAGATGATTGAAGAAGCATTGGCTTATAAGAATCATGTGACGAAGAAATATGGGTTTACAGCCTGTGAGACTTTACAAGGGCTGAATCAATTGGCAATTAATGACGAAAATAAGAAATTGATTGTGGAACTAGATGGGTTGCCCTTGATAGGGAAGATGCTTGCAGAGAAGTGCTCGGATGAAGAGAAGGAAACGGCAGCTTCAGCGATCTGGCAGCTGGCATTTGTTGATGAAAACAAGGAGAGAATAAGGCAGGATCAAGATATCATCAGATGTATGTATTTTTCTTGTTTTTTATTTCTTATTATTTTGAATTTATTTCAATTAAGATTAAAGTTATTAGTTGTGCTGGAAGAATTTGTGCTTTTCATGTAAAAAGTAATTACCAAAGGGTTATAATTTATCTCAACTAGTAAAAAATATTTGTTGCATTCAAAAGTTGATCATAGAGTACCATTAATCCTTCACAATGGTAACATATAAGTGCATTAGTTTGCAATTTATGTACACATCACACCTCTCGTACCTTTTTACCTATAATATTATATACATAAGGGTCAATACATTTTATAGAGATAAGGGGAAGTAAGTTAGTTCATTAAGCAATAAATTAGTGACTGTAACAAGTTTATCATGAAATATCATTCAATCATAATTAGGAAATTAATTGGTTGATTATATGAGGAATGCATTACCAAATCACTAAGTGAATATACAAGAATTAATTTTTGCTTCATCGCAACATGAATAATCAATGATCGACTGCAACTCTGAGGTGATGTAAAAAAATAACAGTCATACTCAGGTAGGAATTGATTGAACAATATCCTGATGACTAAGCAGGCGTCTTACCACTAAACCAACGAGAAGCCAAAAAAATTATGGCAGGCTTTATTCCATAGAATGTCGGCAGATGCCATGTAAATATCAAAAGAATGATTTTGACTAAACACTTTTTAATTGATGATAATGCCTACCAAAAGCAAAAATGATTAACTTTAATACAAGTAATCAAGTCATATCAATTGAAAGGATCAGTTCGATTGGTCTATCATTTTATAGTTCTGGCCAAAAGTTGAGTCTTGATTTTGTCATAATTGGAAATAAGTCTAGGAAAGGCCTCAAGATGCACAAGGCCAAATGGAAGGTTGTGCGAAGAGTAATGTGAGGGGCACCAATATTGGTCACTATTCATTCAGTTTTTACTTTGAAGCTAACCAGGGTTCTGACAGGGCCTTGATTACTCTCCTCTATGTGGTTATATCAGGTTGTGGAAACAAAAGAAAGAAAATTAAATAGAATCAATCTGCTATCAGTATATACATGTAGTGCAACTTTTTATAGGTTTTGTACAGGTCTCATTAAACATTGTTTTGATATCATGCCATTTTACATTCATTATTGACAGGATGATTTCACTTTATAGTTTTGAATATTTACTGTAAATTTTGTGTACATCTGGGATTTTATTTTCTAAAAATGGAATATCATAGATTTAGGGGGTGTTGCTCAAAATCAACTGCAAATCAACTGCAACTTTGAAAATTGCAACGCGCATTTTCATTCGCACGTGGTGTGCGCACTCAACAATGATTTTGATTGGCGCGTTCCGATCAACTGCAACTTCTTATCAATTGCATCTTTTGAGCAACACCCCCTAAGTGTATACTGATATAACCAGTGGATATAAATAGGGGAATTAAACCCAGAACACCCATTTGCAAAAAATTACGCACACAAATAAAGATCATTTGTAAAATTTTCCCAAACACCATTTTATGTAACATTACTGTAAGCAAACAAATCTTATTTAGGCCTGACCAGGCCTAGGGGGCCTTGGAGGCCCCCCTCAATGAATTTCACGATCTTTTCGCCGCACGCCAATTTCTGATCACACGGCTCCCTGATTTTTTTCTTTAAAGTCTCCTGCAACTTTTAAGACCATTTTCATGGAAATCTGTTACGATGCTATGTGCCATTTTATGCACACATGTCAGCCTCAAAAACTACTTAAAAATGTGATTTCATGACAAAGTTAATGCAAATTGGGTTTTTTCAATTAATTCATGTAAAAATTAATACTTTTGCTTTCAATAGTTGAAAATACTTAATTTCATGGCGGTTATATTTGAAAAAATATTCGCAACAGAATTTGCTAAAAAAATGAAAACAAAAGATTGAAAAAGCATTAAGAAATGTGAAAAAAACCACAGGAAATTGAATTTGTCTGCGCAATTCTTTTAAAGTATAATTGTGAAGAATGATACAAGGAATTCTCTAACCAAAAATTTGCTTTTTATCTTGATTTAGAGCAAAATGTGTATTTTTATGCATACATTAACTCAATTAATATGATGCATTTTTCAAATTGAATTTTTGAAATGAATGTGATCTCTTTCAAACAGCTCTGATGCTTCTGAAGAACAGTGAGAACCCAGCCATCCGCGATGCATGCACAGGAGCTCTGTGGGAGATCTACGACTCAAAGGTACCACTGGGGGTCCACAACGAGAAGTCCGATCGGTCAATGTCTTCCTCCACCCTGTCCATCAGCAGTGATACACCTCACATCATGATCAGCTATCAATGGGATAGTCAGGAGATCATGATTGAGATCAGGGATCTGCTGCAGAAAGCAGGATTCAATGTGTGGATGGATATTGATAAGATGGGTGAGTTAGGGAAGTTAATTGATAATGTAAACTTGATGCTNGTTAACCAGTTGCGCTGGGGCTAATTGATTTTAACAAGGAAATTGGAGGATCCTGTGTGGAGGTTAACCAGTTGCCCCAGGCTAATCCATTGCACACATAGCGCTAGTCAGTACTTTTTGCTATCTTGTATCACTCTGAAAGCTCAGAACACCAGATATTGACCAGTGAACAGACTGATCCGAGTTTTACAGTGATAACAGGTATTACAAAGAAATCTGAGATTGCCCCGTATGATAATGGAGAGACCAGTGTGGAGTTTCACTTGTCCCTAGGAAAATGAGTGGTCTTTATAGAAGAAATACAGCTTGGTGTTCAAAATATTAAGTTTGTTACCCTTTGACCCATAAGGCATTGGAGTCATCAGTTTGTAAAATAACTTATTTCCTTATCAGGAACTGGAATGTTTATTATTCTATAGTTAATTATCATCCCAGATTAAAAAACCATGAATATTTTCACCAATATCTCCTATTTCATTTTCAAATTCAAATTATTGCTCTCTTTTATTTTTCAGCGGGAGATATCTTGGGTGCAATGGCCCAGGCAGTAGAGAGAGCTTCACTGGTCCTCATCTGTATGACTCAGAAATATTTTGAGAGACATAATGGACGCACAGGTAAGCTCCCTCTATTCATCTAATCGGTACGGGTAACACCCATCGGTCTATATCATTTGCAGGAAATGTCATATTCCATTTGTTCTATGTAATAGCATTCTCATTTACACACTACTGGCATGGAAAATACAAGCATTTGATTACATCTTATGCTAATTTGTAATTTCAAAGACTTTTAAAAAAGGCTTTGACATAAAATTCAATGTTCTCAGAAGATTGATAAACATTGAACATAAAATTTCAACCGGGCTAATAGGAACAATTGGGTGAATATTGACAGAACTTTGATCTCTAAAGAATTCTATTTTACATGTGGATAAATCGAGAGATCTTGTTATGGGGTACACCTTTCAATCTGTGGCAAAAATGAAAAGGAAGATTGAAAGGGGGTATGATATTACCAGATTTTAATAAAGTTTCTGTAATTTTCGTTCCTGTTTACCCTGCTTTACAGTGCCTATTGAAAATTGGACTGCAGATTATTTTCAAAGACAATAAGTCCCTAATCTGATCAATCCTTTCAATCACACTTCACATCACTAGCTTTATAGAAAAAAAAAAGAACAAGTCAGAACAAACCTTTGTGTCTCAAGTTTGTATTTGTTATTAAAGAATATATGTTGAAAATTGTTGCATAATTCTTGATATCTGAAATTAATATCTGAATGAGCAAGTGTGCATAATTTATATTTCTAAGTGGTTTAGTAATGTCCTGCAACACATTGTAATAGAGCATAAAATGTAAAGTGCTTTTTTAATTAATAGTTACAATTTTAAAACATTAGGATAAAAGTCAACCTGTGCACTTTAGCAAGACTGAGGGCCTCAAATTACTCACCAAAATGCGAGAATATGCCCAGGCAAAGGACAGACTCATATTTCCTGTGATGAATTTTCTTGGAACGCAGGAAAGTACTCACATTAATCAGTCAAGCCTTCGTGCTGGAACAATTAGAGATACTTACGGGGTATTGCAAACCATTGCTACGTAGCTGCAATTGATCGCAAATTAACTGTAAATTATTTGCAAACCAGCATGCATTTTCATTCACGCGCGGTTTGCGCTNTAACTGTAAATCATTTGCAAACCAGCATGCATTTTCATTCACGCACGGTTTGCACTTCTTACAAGACATGAATGAAACAGTGATTTTGATTGGCACTTACCGATCAACTCCAACTTTCGACCAATACCCCCTTAGTCTGTGTCATAATGTTCCATAATGCTTTGCAACACTGAAACTACTAGTTAAATTAACACCCTAAGAGAAAAAAAAACAAAGAGTTTTAATTTAACTGTTAGTATTGGTGTAACAAAGCAGAGTGTTTAATAAGACGATAGAGATTCTTTTATTGCATGACTTGTCTGAGGTTTGACCCAATACCCTACCAGATATTGATCTACCGTTGCTCTACATATGTTAGGCATTCTCTAAATTATATATTGTATGAATATGTCAATCCCAATTTAACTTTTAATTCAATTTCAGTTCAACTACTTAAATTTCCGTTTCTCATAGAATATCTGGTGTCAAATTATGGCGTATTTCCATCTTGCTAATTAAATGACCCTTATGAAGCAATTAACTTTAAGGAGGCACCGAGACATGCTTGATTATTATAACACCCCCATCACCTCGTCTTAATCCTTTCTGACATAGCTGTCTGTATATGTTTACGGGTTTATGTTACTATAGTGACCAATAGCCTTCTAGTCTCTGTATAAATGCCTATTGGAATTATAGAATTGATTAGTCAAGGGACCAGATACATTCTCCAGGCATGCACAGTGATCTTGATTTTCAGCACATTCTGAATTTGAAAGAAAAGCCCATTATGATTATAGACTTAAGAACAATGGGGGATAGTGATTTTTCATATACCAGTACATTCCTTAAGAATAAATTACCACCTCATATCCATAGTCTGCCATCCCTCGGTCATTTCAAAGCTGCTTCAAAAATACATATCTTTCTTAACAGGTCTATGTAATTGATTACTTCTGGTATGATATTACAAGTGGTTTGGTAGTTCAATTGTGTCTTTGAAATGTATTGTTTTTGTTGAGCGCCATGAGCATCAGAGCCTGGTGGATACCAGCACTTTATATATTAAGTATTCATTATTGTTTTAAGCTACAGGGCTTGGCCAAAGGGTGTTGTCTTATTGGGAGGGGGGGGGGGGAAGAAGGTTGGCATTGCTGTAAAGTTTTGGAGAAGGAAAAAAAATAAAAATAGTTTTAGTTTTTGGCTTTTTAGCTTATCAGCTTCTCGGTGGAATGGAATGTTCTTTTTTTGCTTGACAGAAAATTGTGGAAGTACATTTCACCCCCTCCTCATATTCAAGTGCAATACTGACTAACGCTATTTGTGTTGGCAAATGTTCCCTCTTTTTCATTTTGTTCATCATTTTTTTACTTGTTAGATATTGGATCCTTACCCATAACATATAATGTTAAGATCTGTCATGGGCAAAGAGAATTGTTCATTTTAAGTGATCATACCCAGATATATTTTTTGAGGGGGTGGGAGGAAGGGGACAAGGATAAAAATTACAACAATTTGTTGTGATTATTTCACAGCTGTTGTATGCCCACTCTGTGGGTGCGATTTGAATAGGGAAATCACATAAATAGTCCTTCAATTTACGTCTGGAGGGGGTTGGTTGTCAACAAAGCATTCGACAACATGCCATGCCAAATTTCTCATTGACTCACACAGGAAATAATGTCAAATCAAGTAGATTAATGGCAGGGAGCTGGGGAGGTACCTGGTGTCATTTGATGCTCGGGGGATAACCACTGTCTCCCCCTTAACTATGTGAAAAAAACACATTCAAGAATTGTAGAAATTACCCCTAATTTGTAGAGTTCGTCACCTGCCAAGTGATGTAATTCATCCATATAAAGTGGCAAATTTGATAACATCTGATACTCAAGTTATCCTCTTCTTATTTATTGCAAGTTTTAAGTAAGTTTGGATAACTAATATTGCATGTTACTAAATCATGTATAATTTTGTTTGTGCAAATTTTACATGTTATCCTTTTTAAAAATCTTGTATTTCATTTGGCTATATTATTTCGTACTTCTTCTATTCCTGCTCGTTCATTTCTCTTCCCTTTGTTTTGTTCAAACTTTTTTTCCTCCATTCAACTCATCTTCATTTTCTTGACATTGTGTGAATCTTATACTGTATCTTAAATTGCAAGTCAGATTTTTCCGCTTACCTGTTATCCCTATAAAACTAAGGACAATGAAGCCACAACAGGATCTTTTGGCCATACACCTCGTTCTGTGCTTTACAGTGAAACCAGGTAACCATAGAATTCTGACTTGCCCGATATTAGTTATGTTTTATTTTTTTATAGTTTGGGAAGTTCTTATCATTTGCCTGTCACTAATGCATTCCTCTGAATCAGTGAAACCCTTACATCAATTTTTTCCCCATGTTCCCATGTTTAGGATGAAACGATATGAATGATTAAATCAAGACAGTTTCAAACATTCTAATAACGTCATTAATGAGACGTGATGCAATCAAAACTATTAATCATTTCCTTCCTCATTTTCCGTCTCCTTTTGCTCTAATAATCTGTTAATTCCTCTGCTTTCATTCCTGCCTGCGCAGCTAGAGCTTGAGGTCATATGCTCTTCCCTCTGCAAGCTTGGAAAAAATTTGATATTTCCTTAGTAGTTTTTCACCTCTCATGCTAATTTACTAATTCCGTGGTATTCATCTTCCTTCAAACACAGCTAGCATTGAAGCTTTTAGAATCATTTGTTACATCCTTGCTAGTTTCCCTATTTCTCTTTTCATTTATCTGCATATTCCTCATCAAACGTTTTCAATTTATTTACAGTAAGCACACTACATCATTAAAGGAAATGTTTGTTTTTTTGGTTTTGCCTGGTCTGTAGTGCTTTTATCTTGCTAGTATGAGTGCCATGGAGTCAAGGAAGTTGAGATATTCAATGCTCTATAAGTTATCTAGTCGTTCTTTGCATTTGTATCATTATGAGAGGCAACATACTTGTACAGGGTGAAGAATCCTTGAGACTGCTTCAGTTAGAGAAGGATTACATTCATTTAATGTCCTTCCATTGCTATCATTTATCGCTCTGAATACAAGGACTGCTTCTTTACTGTGTTAAAGGCTTCTTCTGTCTTAAAATGTTCGCATGATTGACGTACATAACAATTTCATTTATGATCAACGCGAGCAGAGTATGGTGATATCTGCCTGGCATCACTCTTTTGGAGCATCATCTGATCATTTTGAAGCCTGAAGGTTCTGGTATGTACCTTGTCATAATATTCTGATAACATTTTTTTAGGAATTAGACAGGTGAGATTTCTTTAATGCATACAGTGCCAGACAACGCCTCTCTACAGGAAACCAATACGTCAGCACTCAATGGGATAATCCTTTCATTCCTCCTTCAAACACTTCCTTCATTTCTCCCCTTCGCAGAAGCAACATACGCCTACAAACTGAAGAAGCCGATCATTCCGTTACAGCTGGAGAAGGGCTACACTGGGGAAGGCTGGCTTGGTGCTCTGGTAGGCACGCTGCTCTACTATAAGATGTATTCTAATGATGTCATCCCGGAGACCTTCCCATCACTGGTCAAGGAGATTGGCGACAGAGGCAAGATGCCTGCCAAGAAGATTGCTTCAGTCAAACACAATGGTGAGTGTTTTTTTGTTTTGTTTTTTTGTTTTTTTTTTATAAAGACTCGTCTTCTTGCCAGCACTATGACTAAAAGCACCTGCTACCATTTAATCCTTTCCTCATTTTGTTCCTATAACAATGGTATGTGTTTAATGTTTTCTTTCAGCATACACAATAACAAAATACACACCTGCTAAATGTTTGTCCTTTCCCCTTTTTTTACAATCTCCCTTGATGTATTTTTTTTCATTAACCACTGAAAATCTAATATTTTGTGGTAATTTGTGTATATTACGTGTATTGCAATGCAAGAATTATACCAATATTCTGCTTTACAGAATGATTTAGGAGTTTACTATTACAATTCTACTAATGTAACCTCATTCACAGACACTTGTGAGAATTTAAGGATTGTATTGATTGTTGTATGTTCTCTATAGCAGACTTTCATTGTAAGATATAAAATATGACACAAAAGGTTGTCTAGCTAAAAGAGAAGAAATTCTGACTCCTAATTGCTAGAGTTAATTCATGAAATACCTCATATGCTCACTTTGAATTACCATATATCTGAAAATGAAAATGTGTTTACTATAAATCTTACATTTCAATAAAAGTTGGGATTTCTGAGAACATGGATGTTTTAAGATCTGCTCACCAATCACAGAATTATTTTAAAAGGTTGCATTACACAAAATATTAATAATAATAATAATAAAGATAATACATGAATCATGTATAGCAAACTTTCCATCCTAATTAGATGCTGAAGGCGCTCAGAGCAAATTGATTGAAGTATTGAAATATAAATACAATACAAGTGCAATGAAAATACAATGAAAGTGTAAAGGCACCCTCAAATGATGCATTAATTTACCCCTTTTTCATCCAGGAATTGCTCCCCAGAAGTCGGTCATCACCACGTCTCCACCGCCCCGCCCCGAGCTCCCCGTCCTTCCCGCCAAGTCCTTCAACAAGGGCTCCATGGCCAACGCAGTCTCCAGGTGGAGCACGGAGCAGGTTAGGGCGTGGCTCCAGGCCAACAATCTCCATACCCTCCATGCGACGCTCAACAATCTCAACGGGGAGCAGCTGGTTCAGATGCGTAAGCAGCTCGCGAGAGCCCCAGAGTTTTTCCACAAGAACCTGAAAGAGGAACTTAATTTGGGGTTCGTCTCAATCCTTTCTCTGACTGCTGCACTTGATAAGTTGTCAATTTGATGAATGCTACTGATCTCTTCCAAACCAGGGAGTTGGTTGACAAGATTCTGAAGGAGTAGATTGTTGATTGTCTCCATCTTGACTTGATCTGATGATTTGATGATCATATATAGGCAGAATATTCCAGCTAATGTTAAGGAGAATTCCAGCTTTATCAAAGTTTGAAATGGGATTGCAGGAGAATGATTCTTGATAATGTTTCGCCAATCTAAAGAAGACAATCTTCAAAAGAATGTTAGTTATGCCAAAATGTGAAAAATTTGACTATCATCACCTATCTTGCCACAAAGGTCAACATAAAGGATCTCCAGAAGTTTTGTATGTGATAAATCTGGTTCCATGAGTGGTTTGTAGCCAAGAACAAGAGGGATGTGTGTGGCTTGGGATTCTGCTGAAGAGTAGCATTGGTCATTCATGAATACAATCAAGCTGAAGGGGGTTCAATAGTTTATATGAGTCTGATTGTCATCATACTTTCTAGTCAAGTGACCTTTGTTGAGTGAAATTTTGTCAATTTGAAAGGGATGAGTTTTTCAGATTATTTCAGCTATTCTGGAAATGAGAATCGATTCGAAAGTCTCAGAATTTAAGGATATCAAGGCAATTGTTCAAAATATGACGATGAAATGAAAATGTGATTGGTTTGAAGGCAAAGTTTGTGACGGTAAAATGAAGTTAATATATTCAGGGTACGAATTGTTTCATTGGTTTATGGAGCATCCCATGGATAGATGTACAGCACAGTGATACTCTCATATCAATAATTTAGATATTTCAATCAAAAATTATTTCATGAAGTTCATATGCTTTCTTACAGTACCATACTCAATCTTTGGTGAAAATGAGTAGTACATTCTCTAATAAACAAAATGGTATCAAATGTATCTTTTTCACTAAATCTACATCGTTACACGCTGAACAATGAGAACCGAATTAACACATTTTTCTCAAAGCAGACAAATTGGAATTGCATCTTTTTGCCGCTCACCCATCGATAAATGACTGGCTTGACACAATGTAAGAAATTACAGAGATTTAGATGGCAAAAAGTATTGAACACCTGTTTTCTTGAATTCCCCTTTTTAGTTCAGACCTTTCATTTGTCAACGATGAAGCTGATACTCACCACACCCAATTAACTCCTGTTCCATTGTGTTCATACCATTAATGTGCCTCAATAATTCCTGACTGGAAGCCTCAAACATATGCCTTAATCATATTTTCAGAAATATACCAAAATTGATGAGGCTATTTTGAGATAATTTGTATTATATACATATATGCTGCTAGCTTGTCAGGTTTTGGCATGGGTCGAGGAGCTTCAAGAGCTCATAAGTCATGTAAGGGATAGACCGTTTCACATTATAATTCCAATAATGATATGACTTTGTGCCAGAACAGATATAAGGTCATAATATAATATATTGCTAGTGTGTTATCTGACTGAATGGTCTGTAATCGAAGAAAAGGAAGTGCTGTGGTTTAGTGGATTAGTTTCTCAAGTATTTAGCACAAGATTTATGGTTCCGATCCCGAGTCAAAGGATAATTCTTTCTGGCAAGGAATTAATCCATGTTGGCTACTCTTCTACTGGGTATGGCTTTGATCCTGATAGTGGGATTTGAGGTTTTGAGGTTTTATATCTTTTTAGATCTGATAAGATAAGTATCTATTCTCACGTATTAACTTGCCAAACAGGGACTACAGTTTAACCAAGCAGAAATTAAACTAAACTGAATATTATAACTTTGTAGATTGATATTAATATCTTTAAATTGACACTGATTGATAGAGAAAGGAAGTATTGTCAAAATTTCCTTTTGAGGCAAATTTTTATATCATTGTGAAGACACCTTGCAAATTTTTGCTGAATATAGAGTGCAATAGATATTTTCCTAGACATTTTGTTTTATCATAGTCTATCATGTATTTGTATCAATTGTTTGTTTTGTTTTTCTTTAAGTTTGTGACTTGCAGTTGACGCTTTTGATTATGTTCATGTTGTTAACAAAAACATACAGAATAAAGTCAACTTTTCCTACCTTTGAGTCGATTAATCGCCCAATTTTAGATAATTGTTTTGAACAAATCAAGCAAAATATGTGACATTTACATCTTGTCTATAAATTTGACTAGATTTTTGTGATCTTGAGAGAATTGACTAAAGGCGAGTTGCCTGTACTTACAAATGTCTTTCATATTAAGACAACATATTGCCAAAATTATCATGCAAAAGTCCTGCATTGTTGCAATCTTTACTTCACATATACCAGTATGTAGTATATTTTATGCAGATTAATTATGTAAAAATTCAAAGAGGATGGATGGATTTTCCTTCCAATTTGTATATCTATTTTATACCCATTTCAAGGAAAACAAAAGAGTTGTATGTATAGTTGTAATATTTTGTTATTGAGTGTGTGTGTGCTGTTACCAATGCTTTTAACATAGTCACTTAAAGTGACATAGATATATGAGTAAAGGATTTCTAGATTTTAATGCATTTTGACTTGCGCATGATTGTGAATGAAAATCAAGATGATTGGATAAAAATCAAGATGATCAAAGTTTCTCCAATTGAGTTTCTCATGGGAAGTCAATAGCTAGGGCATTAATTACATAGTCACTTAGTCTCAAAATAGACCCAATCAAGTTAGGTTGTGCAGTTCTTCTTATGATTAAGAGTGCTAATGTCTTGAAAGAAAGACTAGCTAATTTCCCCTGGCTTCTACATAGGCTGGCCTCCAGACACATTTGCGACCATTTATACTCTCTACAATTTAGGGTCTTGTTTGCAGACTAATTGCATGTGCCTGTAAATGAATGACAGAATATCTGGCAGGCTTAATTGGGTGACAGACAAACATTATGGGTGGCTCGGGAGGCCGAGTAATCCCACTTTGAACGCCAACACTGGTTTAACAGATGAAAGGGAAGTGATTTATGAAGGGACTGTCATTATTAGAGTAAATGAAAGCTTTCCTGTCGACTGTCGTCATATTCGATAGCTGGGCCATTAACTAGGTTGCTGTCATTCTTACTGTCCTGTTTAGGGATTACATTTCTCACATTCATTGTAATCTCTTGTATTAACTGATTCAGAGAAGGATTTATGACCGAAATTCAGATTTTTCCCGCTCAGATTGGCAACTAGAATTTTGTTGCTTTGCCAGAAACTGTTGTTCAATTCAGGAACCAACTGGGAGACTATGGGGAATGGTGCAGGAAATTATCATATCACCCGTGTTTTCACAAATTGAAGCTAGCCAAAGGGTATTGTTGCATATAGACAAATGAATCCTGACATGGCATCAATTCATCAGGCATTCTTATGAAATGCATGCTAATTATATAGATCATAAGTTTCAAGAGAATTGAAACTGATTTTGGTAACATAACTCTTCGGCTCCCGGCACTTCGTGAAAACACTGACAATATATACTGCTTTGTCAGATGTACTTTTGCTCCAGCATGAACCTAGAACATACAATGATGACGACTTGAACTTTTTAGAAGAATCATTATTGTTATTTTTCTCATAATAATCATCACTATTAGTATTGTTACATTTTCTTTGGACAGAGTTGCCCTTTCAATGCAAGCACTGTTCTCCCATTGGGCCCTATATTAATTTGTCATGATCCCGTAATTAGGAATTTTACATACGACTACTTTTTCATACAATATAAAGAACAACTTTGTGCAGAAAATTAGAGAATGGGTTAAAAGCCCAAGTGCTCTTACTGAGGTTTAAAGTAGTGTTTATGAGTAACCATAGTTGAATAGTCAATATTACAAGTGACCTCACATTTAAAAAAGAATCATGAACCAATAGTGGTTAATTTTAATTATTCTTAAATACTTTGGCTTTGTTATAGTATTAATATGTATCATATTTTGTAAATAATCCTGTAAAATGCCAGCTAAACTATTTTATATGGTAACTGCACTATGTATATGAACGTATGTATAGAATTATTGAGTGTGTAATATTCAAGTCTTTCATTATTGATATTTTTATTACCATTTATGCTCATATAAATAAATATGTATTTTTGTATATAAAACATACAAATAAATGTGCAATACTAAATCTTATGTAGTAAATTTTTTTTTCATTCTGTGAGCATTTTGTGAGCTTTGTCTGTGCTTGTACTAAATTACTATTTACCGATGTCAAAATTAAATGATTGTTGATGGCCGAACAAAATCATTGTTGCATACTGTTTTTAAAAGACAGTAAATCAAGCAGAATTGTTTTTTGAATGATATCAATGGCCATTTCCTTAGACCAACTCTCAGGGTATAAATTTCCAAATTATTCAAATACCCCAATTTCAGTCAAAGAGTGGGTGTAGTTTTCAATAAATTTATTTCATACATGTATACAATATAAACAGATATACAAAATACAATTTTGAAAAATAATATAAAGTCATGTTTGTCCAGCTTACATTATCTTCATAGTGTATATATACAATATGTAATGACATAACAATGTCAATGAACAACCCAGTAATTTCATCATTTAATTTTTTTTTTTAAACTTTGCAATTATTCTCTGCCTATCGGCGGATCACATATGAAGTTGGACGGAGAGATGATGAATTTAACTTTCTGAATCTGTATATGAAAAGATTTGTCATGAATATTGCATTATTGATATCTAACGCAACTGAGCAGTACCAAAAAAAAGTATTGCAGAGGCAATAGTTGGAATGGAATTCATCATATATACCGGTATATTGAAAATCACACTCAGCTTTTTGCACACACATTACTTTGCATGGAGGCATCTCTACCTGCTGCTGAGATAACCATTAAACTAAAGAGACGCTATCCATCCGGAAAATGCATAAGAATAAAATTTTGAATAGGATGATTTATAGTTTAATTTCTAACTTCATGCAATTCCAAAAGGTTGGCATTTTGGATATTGCCTTTGTAGTGGATATTTAAACACAAACTTACCACAATTCATGAAAGGATAATGGAACAATCTCACATGCATATTTTTGTTACTTGCGCTTACTTACAGCACATTTCAATAGAATACCATTTCTTGACCATTTCACATATCTCTCCCCAGTCACTTTGGTGACAATTTCAATTTACCAAATTTTGCTTGGTAATGGAATGTCCCTTGCATAAACAAATGGAGAGAAAAAAGAGTAAATCTCACACAATATAATCTGACTGAGTAAGGAAAGCAACATCTGTAATTTAGAAAATTTGGTGCAAAAATAAAGTTTAAATAAATTTCATAAACTATGATATCAGGTAAATCAATATTGTAGTTTTTTCTGTCATACAAGTTAACCAATGGACTCCTGGAACCGAGGGTGGGGGAAAGGATAGTCCCTCATAAAGTCTTTTGGATTTGCAGAATTCAGTAGTCAATGGGTTAACTGCTATCCAAGAGAATATTCTATTGATCATTCTTTATCAAATTTTGCTGCTCTTTCTATATTGGTTGATATCGCTCAGAAGAATTCTGATAATCTTTGGTCTGTCTTGAGCTTCTGATCCAGTGCCATGTATTTATGAGGTGCCATCTCCTTATGTCTGCAATAAATAAATAAACAACAAAAAAAATGCTGAGTATACAGTCATATAATGATTTATGTTATTTTATAACCACTCTCTGATTATTATCTGTTTCATTCAAGTAATATTTCTCTGATAAGCGCCTTTCAAAAGACATTTGTCTGGAATAATACTAAAACAATCACAGCATATTCTTGTTCTCAATTATCCTAATTTGAAGACTTATGATTGCACACAAAAAATTTCAATGTGTGTGTTTTGTTTGGGTTTTTTTTTATATTGATATTCAAGAAATATCTTATTGAGTCATTATTTTGGAAATATAAGAAATTCCTTGTATCTTTTATGTATAATATTTGAAATTAATAATTCTAGAATTTCGTGAATTTACATCTCCTTAAATCAAATGAGCAAGCTTAAAAGTGCTTAGCTATGTTCCTAAAAGTATCTTCTACAAATTTGTAGCATTAAATAATCTTCCTGGATTAGGTTTACATTTACAGTCTAGGATTCGCCATAGTTTGGAAGACACCTACCTATTAAGTCTAAGTTCTAGAATGTGAATACGGAACATGGCTTCACTGCAATACTCTAGGTACTCTTCCTCGTCCTCCTTCTGCATGTTCATCTGATTGTTTTGATACCACGTCTGTTTCTTATGAAGCTCAACGGTTTCCTGCAATATGTATCGATCAATAAAAGAACAGATACATTGACAAACAATATACAAATACTTTCACTGAGTCATTGTTAAAGATAAGGAATTTAGAAAAAAAAACGCGCAATAATTTATTGCGTTATTTGACTAAGGGGGTGTTGTTCAAAAGTTGCAACTGATCGCAAGTTGCAGTTGATCGGAATGTGCCAATCAAAATCACTGTTTCATGCGCGTCTTGTTAAATGTGCATACCGTGCCTGAATGAAAATTGCGTTACAATTTGCAAAGTTACAATTGATTTGCAGTTGATTTTGAACGACACCCCCTTTAGAGACTGTGATGTTTATCACCCAATAACATTCCTTCTAGAATTCATTTTTAACTTTTAGATCAACTTAATGAAACACCTGTTACTATTTTCATTTATATCTATCATAAAGCTTAACATTTTTCTATTTTGCAAAATTTATATTATCAAGAAACAATCCAAATATTAAATCTAATTGTAGGCAAATGTTGCCTCACCTTTTCAAACCTCGATTGTATGAGGTTTGCCTTGTCTATCAGTCTCATCTTGAGATCAGCTAGACAGTCTTCTTTGAGCTTGAGTGCTTGTTGTCGATTCAGCTTCTCTGGGTCTCCAATCTGGGCCAGGAACGGAGCCAAGTAGTCCAGTTCCATCTCCTCTCTCCTCTTCTTCTCCTCCATCTGTAGTCTCTCCTATACACAGATAAAAAGCAATGTGTACAGATGAATTGAAAATAGCTGGCAATTGGAAAGTCATGAGGCACATGGTGATGGTTTTAAAGGAGGAAGCAGATGTTTTTTGTTCATTCATCTAATCCATTCCCCATTCCAAAGGGTTTTGAGGGAGACGCATTGCATGGAAATGTAGCTATGAAAACCTAAATCAACGATTGTTATGATTCCTAGGAATTAAGCCATTGACGACTGAATTCTGTAATTCCAGAGACTTAATGCAGGGATGAGCCAGTTCCATTCGTCATTGGGTTAATTCACTTTTCATCAGCATTGGGGTACTCTATTACACTGAACGAGTGTGTGTGATTCTGCCATAACTTGTTTGACATAAATGAATGAATTTCTTTCTATCATTATTCCTCAAAAGACTTGTTTAATAACTATAAAAACTTTTATGTTATCTTAAATCTTAACAAATCTCAGTGAATATGCATTGTGAAAATGTGACTTGTGTATGTTATGTAATGCTTTATAATGAACTCAAGTACCGTCTTGGGGGCTTGAGGTTTGGGCCCTGAATATGTCTTTTGGACAATGACGTTAATGGTCAGTTCCAGCGGTTGATAATATTCTCTGATTCATACAAATCTGTAAAATTCTCTCTCAATTGAATGCATTGAAATCTCCAAATCAATAGCTGCTGAAATAGTTACATTTGGAGTCTTGGATCAAATATTTTGGGCAGGGCGGTGCATCATCAAATTTTTCTTCAAGTTACGAACGACTTTAAGAAAGACTGGAGTAATTCAACGAGTGTAATACACGTAAGATTCTCGATCATTCAGCACAAGTACTTATACCAAGCGTGCGTAAAATCATTGTTAAAGTTTTTCCTAACTTGGTGAAACACTACCCAGGTTATGACAAACAATATGGGAGCACAATGCACTTCAAATGTGAAAAAGAACTTACTCTCTCGATACGATGTTGCTTGGCTTTCTCATTGCGTTCTGTATCATACACAGAGATGTCAAGGTCTGATCGTGCCTCTTCTTCTTGTCTGTCTGAAAGAATCTCTTTCACCTAGAAAGTCACAAATTTATATTCTAATTAGAATAATATTCATGCTTTATACATCATAAAGAATTTATAAATGATATAAAGGCAAATTGGTAATAGCATTCCTTTCAATGACAGGAGTTCATAGAATGTGAAATGTTAATGTGGTACAAATATACCAAATTAAAATATACACAACAGAAACTTTACATCAGAATATTCTAATGCTATTGGATCTGTAAAAAAAATGTGATATGATGCTGGCTTTGGAAATACATTTATAAAATCTAACCAACCCCTGATCATCGTGCAATCAACAAATTTATGCATAACACTTATAAATCTTATAATGTCACATCATAACTACATTGGTTGGTTATAGCTCTTTGAGGTAGTTTTTAGCAGGGTGAAAACAATTGAGCAAGCAAATTTGAATTTTAACCTGACTGTGACATCATATTCACACTACTTTCTGAATATAAGAAAATCTAAGATAGGACTGATTAAACGTTTAATTTGCTAACATTTGTAATTTGGTGAGTCTGAGAAGAATGTTACTTAAACTCACATCCATTGATTACAAGTAAATCATTGGCCAGATAAGTCACTCGGTTGTACAGCGGTATATTTAATAATATGTGGTTAGATGTTTACCATTGGTCACCCATATGCGACCAACTGAAGAAAAGTCTGACCACATCAATAGTTCTGTATCCATTGTTTCCAATGGACTGGCAGGTGTCATGACCTAATGGAGAATTATCAAGTGTCCATAGCCCGAGTTTAACTCTAAGAATGAATAAATTTGATCCACCTACCTCCTCCTCAGAATCCCTCACACTATGCACAGTCTTATCCTCCTTGTCGACAAGCTCCACCAGCAGATTATAGACAAACAGGTTCTTCTGTGGTGCTGCAAGCGGATCCACCCTGAAGGTGCTTGTCATATCTGGGGAGAAGGTCAGCACTGCACCCTTGTCGTTGGCATTGGGAGGCTTGATGAAGTCTCGGGTGGAGGCAGTGATCTTGTCATCTTGGTGATGGAATGTTAGCTGGATGCGATCCTCCGAGATGAGATAGATGCACTCTGCGATATCCTCGTTGGCGGGTTTGGCCTTGTTCCGTCTGAACTTGTCAACAATTTTCTGTAAAAAAAATAGCATGACATAAATATAATTCAATCCATAAAGCTATTTCTCTCTGACAGATGAAATCAGACAAGACAATTTACATTCCCTCACTTGATAATTCGTTTAATTGATCATATAGAAATAATCTTCATCTGTGGAATTTGTATGATCTCACAAATTTGATTACTAAGGCATTAAAATTATACCATATGTGACTTCTCCTGGGGCACAAAAGCTTCAGGTGTTCAAGGTCCGTATTGCAAGGAAAATAGCACTGGAAAGGAGATGGGAATCAGATGATTCAAATGATAAGACAATATCAATTATTGAAGTGATGACATAAATTGACTATGAAGCATTTTTGCAACATAAAACCTCCAATAATTTAGAAGATAAAATTAGGATGACTTATCAAATTACATTAGAAAAAAAGACAAGACTTTACCAGGATTGGTCTTGGATTAGAAGAGGAAACGGATCCTGCCGGTTCAAGCTTCTTGGGTCGTTTTCCAAACACAACATGTCTGTATAGGAGGAAGTCATCCCTGTTATCGAAGTGTTCCGTCATCTCGAGGGCAGTATCCTCTCGTCTGGTAAAACCATCTACTCTGGCATGATGGTAGAAGATCATTGTACGTTCACTGTCAGGCCACTGGCCATAAGTTTGCTCTGTCAGGAAGAAAGCAAAAATAAATTAATTATTTCATCAATTAAAATTCAAATGTTTGCATATGTGTGCTGTCAGATTAGAATGGGTTAGGGGCTATGACTACTGCATCTTTTTTCAGGTAATTGCTTCCTTCATGTTTTGGTAGATATAGGGACCATTTTCAAACATAGCCTTCCCATCATATTCAGATCTCCTTGGTAACTCCAACTGCTGTGACAGCCTACAGATAAAAAATTGACGCTCTTAAGAAACGATCGATTATTAGAGTTTCGCAACTTTATCTTTACGCAAGCATACTCACAGATTGTCAATCAAAAATAAATTTTCATGGAACATTGAGAGATGATTAGAAATTGCAATATTACTACAACAGCAGAACAAAAATTCTAAGTTACGATGGACCAACCAATATCTTGATTTTTAAAATTTGAGTCTCAATAGATTGCTTTCTCTTGTGAAAAAAAAAAAACATTCACATTTTACATTGGAAGTGTCCTACAATTCTTGTTCTAAACTTCTTCTATAGGATTGAAAAATCCAACACTGATATTTACCTTTGAGATGCAATGATCTCCCTTGATGGTAGTACTCTGTGATGAGACCACTGCGATGATTGTGAACTCTCAGGTTGAGTTTATCATTCCGGTGTGAATACCACTCCTTTACTTGAATGAGATCTTTCACTGCAGAAAGAAGGGGGGAAATATTAAAGCATACTTTGATGCAATTATTAAGATACAAAGAACGGCCATTTCAGCAGTTCTGGAAAAAAATTAAAGCATACTTTAATGCAATTATTAAGATATAAAGAACGGCCAATTCAGCAGTTCTGGTAAATTGAACACAAAGGAAAGCAAACATCAAAACAAAACGTCCTAAATTATTTATGTAACTCTTGTGTACTCTTTCATTGAGTTTTCCATTTTGGTGAGAAAACCATCCTTTGCTTACAAATAATACATGTTTCATTGAAAAAAAATAAAGCATACCGTGCATCAATATAAAAACTATCAAATCATCATATCAGCTGAATAGTCAGAGAAAGGTGAACATTGAGTAAGAAAATGCCACATTATATTAGCTCTTGAAAAAAGAATGTCTTTTAGATTCATTTCTTGTTTAATGGGTTGCCTTATAGATGCAATACAAATCTACTTAAACATGCTGAATAATAAGTTTTGTATAGAAATTGCCTATAATGACAAAATTTCTGTTGACTCCATGATGCTGAATTGTTCTCCCACTCTGTATCAAATGGAGATTACCTACATGACAATCTTACTGGACCCAGGTTTGCAGGTTACGACACTGTCAAAGGTCACACTTACTCTCTTTGTCATGGTACACTGACAACCTGATGATGAGGCCATCCTTGTTGAGATAGTGAGCAAACTTCTCCAGCTTGCCTCGTTTGTAGACGACCGTCTTCTTGCCCTGAGGACATCTGGATTGGAACTCCTTCAATGACAGCTCCAAGGGACTAACCCAAGATGGTGGCATGTCAAGATGCTTTTCTTCCTCTTTCTCTTCATCCTATTAGACAAGGAGATCAGATA